>JAQZBX010020066.1:0-33303 GCA_029593785.1 Cabassous unicinctus
GAAAGTCCCCCTGGCATTCTGGAATGTTCTTCACCATGCCCTTGCTTCTTCCTCCTTTCAGCTCTCCTCTTCTCCACTCTCCTTCACAGCCTGAATTTCCCATTTATTTCCAGGAAAGAACAGTTTAGCTATATCTTTGTCCCTTTGTCTTCTGCTTCCAGAGTCTCCCCTTTTAATCACGGTAGCTTTTGTAAGATGGGTATTTTATTTATATTCACTTTTCCAAAAGTAAAGACCTGCACAATTATGAAGCTTAGTTTTGCAATACCAAATAATTATCCCCCAATCTTGATAATTAGCATTAATTAATTATGAATTCAAGCTTGTAGATTATTTAAGAAAAATTAGTGGTTCTTTTATCATGTCCCGGGGCATTGCTGTGTACATATAGAGCCAATCTCTATTTTTTCTCATCTACATAGAATCTCAAATCTTCATTTACATTTAACCCTAAATAAACCAGAAAAGAATTGGTTTGTTAGTAACTGTTTAAAACCGTAAATTCTTTCATAATACTTTGTTGCTTTCCATCATTTGGCAGTTAACACAACTGATGTTTCTTCTCAATTTCAGCTAAAATGGTTATTGTAGAGGACATGTCAAAATCGTGAACCCTGCCCTGGCAAATGCTGTATAAGGCAAGCAATATAGCATGGGGTTGAACCACGAGCCGGGCAGGGCAGGCATGCAATTATGGTGTGCATCCTGGTTCTGTGCAACCTTGAACAAGTTTCTGACTCCACTACACCTCAGAATCTCCAGCCGTGTTACACGTGAACAAAAACACCAATAACAGTAGTTCTGAGTTTAAGTTGAGGATCCAATGAGGAAATATATGTCAAGTTCTTTGTGGCGTGTCTGGCACACACGAGGTCCCTGATATGTGTTGGTTTTATTAACAAATATCAGTTGTTTTCGACAGCTGTGGTCCCTTCACCCCAGGTAGAATTTTAGGTCTGTCTGACTCTTCAATCCAAGCATGTCAGTCATTTCCAGAACATGTCAACTTTATGATGTCATCTATATGACACATTTAATTATCTGCTTGTTGGTTTAGGGCCACAAGCATTTACTAAGAAGCTTTCCAAAAGTGATGCACAAACAATTGAATTATAAAGAACGAGCCATTCCATCACCTTGAGACCCTCATTGATGCCCTAGCAGTTTGTTCAATGGAATCTTCCTCATCAATAAGACGGGTCTATCCAGTTCCTCATGTCTTATAACACCTAGTGTCCTGTTTCTTGGGATTCTGTAACCTTAGAAATCTGCTTCTGCCTTGATGATTTGGGCCAAACCTTGGCCTGGCAACACTAGAGCTAACGTACTTAATTGATATAAAACGGTGTATCCACTATAATTATTCTTAGATTAAAATGTCTGGAAAATAATTGTCATGAAATGTGAAACTATGTAATGTCATTTTGCCATGATGTGCCTACAATGAATCTTCCCCCCAAACTTAATAATTCTCTGTGATTTCTTAATTTTCTAAAATATGCATGTATTAGTATAGGCAGAAAAATTGAAATGAATTTTTAATACTAATTTTTAGTGTCAAATTGAATAGATAATGATCGAAAAAAACTATAAGGGGAAAATCCTACAGTTTTATTTCCCCAGTATATATTTGTAGAAACGTGGTATGAAGCCACAAAATTCTAATTTCAAAATCTGTTTCTATGAGCCTTGGTTTCCTTATTTGAAAATGGTGATAGTTAGAGCCTACCTTTCAGTTCTGTTGCACGGCAGATAACATTTAAACACCTACTGCAGAGTCTGTTGGAGGGAGTTTCCCACTTTTTCTCCCTTTACATCTCTGATACCTTTTAGATAAAGGTCCATGAACCAAGAGAAAACACAGCACCAGCCTTGTAGGCAATATTATCTAATTTCTTTTTTATTGAGCTGTATGTGGAAGACACTTCTGGAATGAGTCCCAATGCTCCCTGCCTCCTGATCGTCCTTGTATAACTCTCTCCTCTTGATGTGGGCAGGACCAAATGGCCTGTTTCTAAGGAATGGAATACGGTAAGAGTGGTGGGGCGTCACGGAGATTAGCTTACAAAGACTGTGGCTTCCATCTTGCACACCCCCTCTCGCTCTCTTACTTGCTCGTTCTGATGGAAGCCAAGTGCCATGTTTGAGCTTCCCTATGGGGAGGCCCACGTGGACTTGAGGGCAGCCTCCCGCCAACAACCATGTGTGTGAGCTTGGAGTGGATCCTTCCCAGGTCGCGCCTTCAGATGACGGCAGCCCCTGCTGACACCTGGATTGCAGCCTTCTGGGAGATCCTCACTCAGGGGCACCCCACTAAGTCACTCCCAGATTCCTGACCTGTAGACTCTGAGATAATAAAAACTGGTTTTTAAAAATATGTATTTCTGTTTTTAAAGAAGCTTACATAAATGTTACATAAAAAATATATGGGGTTCCCGTATACCCCGGCCTCTTGCTCTCCCACCCTTTCCTGCATTAACGTAAAAGCTGTTGTTTTAAAGCCATTAAGTTCTGGTGTAATTTATATAGCAATAGATAACTAATGCAGACTGATATATTTTCATGCAGTCCATTCTCCATTTTTCTTACATTGAAAATCCTGTAACTAGCCCCACATGGCTATGACCAGTAATTATACTCAATTTTGTTACACACACACACTCTTCAAATAAAAGTTTGTTTTTCTCTTCCAAATTTCTTGAGTCCTGAGGCCTAGCTCGGGTGCAGCATGCTGAAACAGGAAATAGTGCCTTGTCTCCCATGAATACTCCACACTGGTCCTTAACTCACTCCTTACTGGAAACCAGGTCCCTCTGAAAACCCTCTGAGAACCCTCTCCCTCAAGTGATGCTTAATTTTGTAGTGACCAAATACCATGGCTCCTGCAGGGACAGGATGCCACATCCTCAGGATGTAACGTCTTCCAGGAGCTGACATATAAGTTAAGAAGAGACGTGGTGCTGATTTACCAAAACTTCATTTAAGGACAACATCAAGAGATGCCTGGGAAATTACAGGAAACTATTGGACAACAGCAGCTAGGGAATTGCTTTGCCAACCAAAACATACATGCCAGAACCCACGGATATTTTTAAACTCAGTTCTCTCCCATGTCTGCATCTGGAAGGGAAAAAAGAACAATGTGGTTGTCTCAGTTGTCAAATTTTTTGTGTGCAAACAATAAGAAGAAAAGTAAAGTAATTTTGAAAAGGATTGTCAAAGTATAAAAAAATTCCAATGAGAGTTTTTTAATGAAAAATAATAAAAGTATACATTAGCTCAAGTCATTGTCATTTTTATATCATATATGAACAATATCTATGTGTAAATGTCCCCAAGAGACAAAATTGCTGGCTATTTATTTATCACGTGCTATAGGTAAGTAAAAGGCAACTTTTTAGTTCGTCTTCTAGCTGACTATATAAAAGTACCAGTACAGCTCTACACAGAACGCCAAACTTGCCAATATTGTTGTTTTAGTCCATTTGGACTCCACAAACTCCCTCTTGCCAGGCTCAACTTGGTAACAGCCACCAGGGAGGTTCTGAGAGCACATCCTCCCCCAATTTTCTCAGAATTTATGCTGTTTGTTTTCTTAATCTCTATGTAGAGCACAGAACAGAATACAAATGTAAGAAAAAATTATCTTCAGGAAAATATTTCCCATTCCTATTCCTACAAAGTCATTACATTTAAATGACCAGCAAAAAGAAAATAAGAATTGCTTTCTTGCCTCTAATAAAGAGAGGAAAACAAAGCGGGAGCCCTGGCTCTCAGCGTGTCAGCCTCTTGGCTGACCTTGGAAAGCAGCATGAGACTCTCCTATGCTGAATGGGATGTAAATTCAATGAAAAGAATAGTGATGGAGCCAACAAATGGGTGGTTAAAGGGTGGTAGAGAAAGCAGCCCTGCGGAAGGGTTAAATGGAATAACTGGCCTGCAAAACGAACCCATCAGCCAAGGTGTGCCTGCTTTTGATTTATGCATCAGCCTCCTGAAACTGTTTTTGGGTGTTGAAACAGCTCCCAGGAAGGGGACTATGGGAAGTAAACCGACTTGCCCTTGTCCTCTGAGAACACTGGACCCACGAGCACTGGGCGCTGGGCTACTGTGATTCTTATCAGGGAGCGGAGCGCGATGGTGATCTGCCCCTTGCCCCACACTGCCCAGCTCAGCAAGTGTTTGTGGAATGAATGAATAAACATCATCATTTAGCGGTGGGTCCGGAAGACTTGTCGAGCTGCAGAAAGGATATCTCCTCAAAACCCATGAAAATTCGCTACGAAGGGCTGAACGTGGTCTCCTCCAGGTTTTACCCGTTCACCCCTCTCCTTATGGCTTCTTACAAATCAGCCCCAAGAGCAAGCCCGCGCACTTGGTCAGGCACACGGGGCTTGTCTTACCATTTCTCTTCCATTAAGCCTTTTAGCAGTTGATCATTGCTCCAAACCCACCTTCTTTCTGGGTTGCCTGTTTTCATATCTCTGAATTCTTTGTCCCCACATTCTGTAATTATTCTACACAAATAAAAGCTGTGCACAACCTCCCAAGCTTGAGTGTGTGTGTGTGTGTGAAGATCTACATGTCTCTGTGGCTATTGATAGGAAATCACTAGAAGAAGATTCTGGAAACTTACACTTTCACAGGCTGGCAAAGCACTTAAGAACTCCGGGATTAACCTATTTACAGTTTTTGACATAATAAAGCACACACTATATACAAATGAAAATGAGCACTCAAATCATTTAAAAATCTTCCTACATAAAATTAGGAAGGGTGATTTCATCAGACATGTTTCTTAAATCAACATGCAGTGAAGCCTGAAGTGAGGTCAACTGATTTAACAATTGATGCCCCAGTGGAAATACCAAGGATGAGGTGGGGAGAGCAGAGGGTGGGGAGAGCAGAGGGCTTAGTCTTTACTACATGTCTGTTAATACTCTGCAGCTACATGTAGCTTTTCTGGGTCATGCTTCCCAAATCTTCCTGGGGAGTGGAGTTGGACATTGGGTCTATGGAGGAAAAGTATAGGATTTGTCCTCAAGTCTCTGAGGTGGTTATTTCTCTACCCTTTTTGACAAATTCATCAGTTCTTTTCAAAATCTAAAAAGAAAATCAGGGATATGCAATGTGTTGGGAATAAGGTGTGTAGTTTCTTATAGGTACAACTTTTGTGTGTCACAGTCTCAGAAAATGTAGTTTTTGAGTCAATAATTTTTTAAAAAATCACATATTTGCATCCTTGTTACTAAATATTAAATAAGATATTACAATCTAATAATTTTAAAATTAAATAGTGAATGACTAATTTGCTACATTTAAATAATGAAATACAATACCAGCAAAGACAATTATAGGGGAGGAAATTCTGAAACTGCTGCGTCACACTCACATTGACTGCTGTGTATAAAATATAATTTATATGCCATATGCATATAGATTGTTTTTATTAAGAGTACTGCATATGTCTGTATCTATATATACATCTACACCTATGTCCATATATACATACATCCACCCATTCTCTTCTCTGCTCTCAACGTCCTCTGCATACCATTATATTAGTTCTTACCCTTTCTTAATTTTTGTCTTTCTCCTCAACTGCTCATTTCTTTGAAGGCAGGAACTATAATTTTTTTCCACTGACACAGTACCTAGAATCAAAAAGTGTGGATCAAGTGCATGGAAAGAAGCCAGACGATTCTAGATTTACCAATAATAGACCATGAACCGAATTCACCCAGGATCCAGGGTTTTGAAGGAGAGCCTAATGGTACAGACTGTTAAATTGCTTCTGGTTGTAAATGGCTGTATAACAAACTACCCCAACACTTAGTGGCTTAAATTAGGCATTTTGTTTTTCTCACAATTTTGGGGAGTCAAGAATTCAGGGAAGTCTTAGATGGACAGCACATCTCTGCTGGGGTGGCTGGGGCTGGAGGATTCACCTCCAAGCTGACCTCTTCACTCACACGTCTGGCACCTTGGGGTTCCCTGACCTGTCTCTCATTCTCTTTCTGTCTCCATCTCATTCTCACTTGTTCTTTCTCTCTCCCAGGTGGCACTTCATCCAACACAGCTCCCCGTGTGGCTTGGGTTTCTCATGGCATGTCAGCCTCCTTCCATATATACGTGGACTTCTTAGATGGTAACTCAGGACTATAAGGGCAAGTTTTCTGAGACACCAAGGCAGAATCTGCAAGGCTTCTTACAGCCTTGTGTGGAAGTGCACAGTGTCACTTTCACCATACTCTGCTGGTCAATTAGGCCACAGAGCCCACCCAGAATCAAGGGTTAGGACTCCATGAGAGACACAAGCCTCAGAAAGAAGACATTGGAATAAGTGCTCACTTTAAAAACATGCGGGTAGGCTTTGTGAATCAGGGTTCACAATGCTCCATATGTTTATGGGTACATTGAATAAATGAATGAATGATGGGAAGGAAGAATTTTTTCATTGTGGTAGTATACATTTTATTGACAGTCTTTATTTTAAAGAGGTGAACAGATTTAATCACAGCAATATAAATATTATGTCATGTGTATTGGTGCAGTCCCTTCCAGGTGGAAGAATTCAGCAATGGCAACATATTTAACTGTGGCTAAACCCTTTTCACATTATATTGTGGAGTTTGTGCTGAAAATGTTGGTAGTAATTATGTTTAATAAGGTCTGTTTTTGTTTAAATATCCAACTTAGAGAATAGTTCCTATAACTTTGGATCTGGGGAATATCACTAATTTGAAGAGTTAAAACCAAAATCAGAATAAAATTAAAGTATGAATAGGTGAATAGTTCCCCCATCAAACTAATCTCTAAATATTTGATTAAACCACTAAAGCTTTTTACAAAATATTTCCTCCCTTAGATTCTTATTTGCATTTATTTGCAAAAACCCATGTATTTGTGATTCATTTTCACTTTACTCAGCAAAACGCTGTTTGGAACAAGTTATTGGAGATTCAGTAAGGCTTCTGAGTCCTTCAATTCCATTTTCCTTAAAAACAGGAAGCTGATTTTTCCAAGAATAAATGAACTAGAACACAGAGTTTTAAGTGTGGTTCATAGGATGGAATCCTCAATTCGCAAGTCCATTCTGATGTTGGCAAGACCGTTCTCCTACTCAGACTATGAAATAATAATGAAGCCCTTTGGCAATTTAAGCTTTGGGTTCCAAAAAACCTGAATCTGTTACTAAATTTTAGTTAACAACAGGATCTTATTTTTTATCTTTAGCAAATATCAGGGGGCATGTTTAAGTATCAGAGACAAACTGCATTACAGATATTAAATTTGGAACGATGAGCAAATCAATGTCTCAAAGTATAACAGGAACAGATTCTATAAAATGAACACAAATCAGATATTGCATTGGCCAACTTTCAACTAAGAAGAGATGCAAAGAATTGAGAAAGTTAAGTGAAGTGAAATATTGAATGATCTAATAAAACTTTTGAAATATGAAGTTGAAAATTTGAGGCTTCACAACTTGAAACATAAGAGCAAAACTGAAATTAAATATGTTAATACATAGTGGTTTTTGTCATTACATTTTTTGAAATGAGTAAGTACAAATAGAAGGTGGTAGATATTGGTACGAATATATCTTGAGCCCACAATTATAGCAAACTGAAGATTACATGAGTTATTTGAGAGCATTAACAAAGCAGCTCCTAGATGCCTGAAGACATTGTTTCCAAAGTGGATTCTTGTACCTTCTCCTGAAACTTCCGAATGCATTTCTTTAGTCTAATCCATTAAAGCAATTATGTTGTCATTTTCTCATTTTACTTAACACAAAGTCAAGTTCAAAGAAATTCAGTTGTATCACAAATTATCAGTTCTCTTTCAGAGCACGTCTAAACAAGCAACATATATCTATACGTGCTTCAAATACATTCTAGAATAAGCATTTGCTCAAATTATAGTGCTCAAATAATGGATAGTTAAATTAGGCTACTAGAGGTTAGAAAATATTTTGGACCAGAAAATATGTTTGAAATGTTTGAAATATACAAACATGGTTGTAAAAACCTATGCCTTCCTCCAACAGTTACTCCAGACCTGGGGTAGAAGAAAGAAATGAAAACACAAAGAGCAACAGTAAACCTGTTGTGAGTGTGTGTGTGCATGTGTGTGCTACTCTAATCCAGAAGAGCACCTCCAGTTAAATTTATGCAATGGAGATCATCGTCGTTGTATAGTTGTTCATTCTTTGACACAATATTAGTGAGTCTTATCTACCATGTACTGAAGCCTGTGTTGGGTACTGTGGCAGAGACCATTTCACCAAATGTCTGTGGCTTCTCCGTGGCTCCAGGAGTCTCACCTTCCCTTGCAGTGGCTGAGTACTTTTAAGTTCTGGCAAGAGTTACTATAAGCACTTGTGTTCTGGGCACTTGTTATTCATTGTGCCTCCTCCATTCTTATCTTCCCTGAAAGAGAGGCTCATTAGTTGTATTAGTTCCCTATTGTTGCTTGAATAAATGACCAAGAACTTTGTGTCATAAGGAGTAAAACTTCATTCTCTTATAGTCTGTAGGTCAGAGGTCCAACAAGGGTCCACTGGGCTAAAATCAAGGTGTTGACTGGGCTGCGTTCCTTTCTGGAGGGTCTAGGGAAGAACACATTTCATTGCCTTTTCCAGCTTCTAGAGGCTGCCCACATTCCTTGAATCACAGCCCCTTCTTCCATCTTCAAAGCCAGTAATGGTGGGTTGAGTGCTTCTCACATTGCAAATGTCTGACCATCCTTCTATCATCACATCTCTCTTTGACTCAGCTAGAAAAGGTTCTCTGCTATTAAGGAGTCACTCATATGACTAGATTGGGCACATCTGGGTAATCCAGGAAAATCTCTCCATTTCAATGTCTGTAACTTGAATCACATCTGCTAAGACCCTTCTGTCACGTAAGGCCACATATTCACAGGTTCCAGGGACTAAGGCTTGGGCCTCTTTGGGTGCCATTAATCTGCCTACCACGGAAGCCATGTGGGGAGATGGCCTGGTTCCCTACATCATCAGATGGAGAACTGCCATTAGCGACCCGTGTTGTATTTTGAGTGAACAGAGAATAAACTTTTGTGGTGTTAAGACAGTGGGATTTGGGTAGGGTAGGGGTTGTGTCTGTGTGGCAGCTAGAATTAATCATCTGAACATAGTTTGGGTTAAGAAGTTGTTCAGGTTTGTTTTAGCCACAAGGGCTGGACTTCCTGTCCCTATCAATATAATTCATATGACTTTGCAAAAACAATGTCTAACCTATGTTTGATGGATCTCTAGCATTTAACAGAGAGTCTGAAACAATAAATGTTGAATGGAACCGAATGTAAAATAAACCATCAAAAGAAAACAAGCAAAGAACAACAATGAAAAACCTTGCAGACACTATTGGACCTATCCTAAGTAATGCTTTAAGTAAAGAGAATAATCTTGGTCTAAGATTATTGGGCTTTATACTTATTGACCTCTTCGGGGCTGAGCTAAGACCAGGATTTCTCTGGGAGTCTGCTCCTCCTGCCCACCTCACTCAAAAGTTGGCCAGGCCATGGAAGGAGCTATAGATGACCAGAGATCTTGGTTCAGAGCTCCAAGACACTTGGAGCACTAAGAAGCACAGTGAGAGCTGATGTTTCAGGCAGTTCCCTTTACCCATCAGGAAATAGCATGGACTTAGGAAACAGACAATCCTGGGTGAGAATCAGCACTCAACCAGTTCTCAGTGCTGGGATTATGGGAAAGTAACCCTGTGAGCATCCATTTACTCATCTATGAAACAAGATAATATCCCTATCTTGGGCACTGATGTCAGGATTCCATGGAACACAGCTGATGTAATACAATTCTGGGCACATTGTAGGGCTTTATTCTTATTGCCTCCACTAGATAGAGGGACCCTGAGAGTAAAGCAAGGATGAGATTTTGTCCTGAAAGTCTGTGAGATAATTGTAGTCAAGTAGTGTTGATTATTATTCCTTATCCTAGCATACTAGTCAGACCCAGAATAATCCATAGATCAGTGCTAGGACCAGTCATAACTGTAAACTTATAGCTGGAGTTACCATGTAGAAGCTTCATCTCTTCTTTTAAAGCTCTGTATTAAAGATTAGAAGAAAACTATTGCCATTACTTAATAAGGTGACACAAATACTTAATAGTGGTATATATGCAAATAGTATTTGAAAAGCTGATGAGTGTGAGTTTGCAATGGATGAAACCAGTTTTTAAAAAGTGAATGATCAGTAAACATCAAGTTCAGTTTCATTTATCATCTAACAATTTGCTGTATGTATTCTCAGGCCATGTTAGGTAAAAGCTAGAAATATTTACTACTTAATTTGGAAAGAAACAAACCATCTAAAAGAAGACAGAAGACCCCTTTTATATGCAACTTTAAGATTCATAGAGGCTATAAATATTAATTCCAAACCCAGATTACTCAAATATAATTGCTCTAAAACTGTTATTGCAAATAATTTCAAGTTACACAATTGTGCAAATGGCCCAATAACAGAGACTAATTCACTATTCTCCATCTGCAATGCACAGGCTGAGACAGAAGAAACAGGATAACAGGATAAGACAGAAGAAAAAAACAACATTAAACCATGTCAACTAAGACTGCTCCAAAGCATTCAAATTATCTGCTCTGCTCATTCATGACCATGAGCATCTGCTTTAAAAAATAATAAAATAAAATAGTTTTAGATTGCAAAGATAGTACAGTTTCCATACACCCCTCACTAAGTTTCCCCTACAGTTGAAGTCTTCCATAACCACAGTACATTGGTTATAACTAAGAATCCAACATCGGTGCATTTCAGTTAACTGAACTCCACATTTATTCAGATTTCTCTGGTTTATCCCTAATGTCCTCTTTCTGTTCCAGGGTCTCATCTCACATTACATGTGGCCCCCATGTCTCCTTAGTCTCCTCTGCTCTGTGACTTTCTCAGACTTTCCTTGTTGTTCTGGACCTTGACAGTTTTGAGGAGTACCGGTCTGGTGTTTTATAGAACGCCCCTCTATTTGGTTTGTCTGATTATTTTCTCATGGTTGGCCTGGGTCTATGGGCTTTTGGGAGAAAGGCCATGGAAATGATGCAGGTACCTTTCTTGTCACATCCAGGGAACATGCTGGCAATATGACTTTTCACTGATGACATTAACCTTCATCACCAAGCCAAGGTACGGTTTACCAGTTGTCCCCACTGCAAAGTTACAATTCCCCACTTTTCCATAATCTACTTTTTGGAAACAAGTTACTAAATTCAGCCTGCACTCAAAGAGGGGCTGGGGAGGATTAGGCTTTACTTCCAGGAACAGGGAGTATCTACATATATCATTTGCAATTCTTCTGTAAGGAAGATTGGTCTCTCTCACTCCTTTATTATTGATTTAACTGTTTATATCCAATTGGATAATTAATCCAATAAAATTAATGGCTATTAATTTTAAATTTTGGGTTATAATCCAACACTACATTATTTATTTTGTTGCTCAAATTGTTCCAGCTTTGGTCCTCCCTTGGGAGCTCATTCAGTTTGGTTCCTGTGTCCCTTTGACATATCCCCATCCTTTTGTTTTTCTAGCACTTCCATACTTTTTGTCACTTCAAGTTGCTCCAGGCTCATCCCTGCTCCAGCCCTAGAATCAGACATTTCTAGCATTTGCTTTTAAAGGTTAAAGAAAATGATTTCCTTTTGCTTAAAAATGGAAAAATTCATATATATCTTAAGTATGGCCTGTGTTAACATTTTTTAAGTTAACGCTCAGGAAGGAGCCTATTTTAAGTAGGAATTTTTTAAAAGGGTAGTAGTTCCACTAGAAAACATAAAAGTTGTTACAAATTTAAGATTTAGGAAAATGACCCATTTTTGCAGCCCTGACTCTTTAGTGGCAAAATTCTAGCCAAAGCACCCATTTTCATATGGGGGTGAGGCTAGACATTCTGCTACCAGAGGAATATTTCTTAACCTGAATAGCTAAGAGAGAAATGTCCTTTAGGGCTTGAATGAAAAGAGTTTCATATGCCAAGTCAAAAAGTTTGGACTAAATGCTTTAAAGAGATGGAGAGTCAATAAATGTTTGTAAAATGTGGAGAGTATGCTGTGCTGCCCAATTGATACTTAACAGTTGAGTCTGGTGCTGCTCAGAGGCGGTGACCCTTGGTCTCTGGCTTCAGACCATCAGTCACTTAGAGGCTTGTGCTTTGGGGCAAGTAGCTTAACTTCCCTAAACTGCTGTTTTGACAATAAAATGAGAAGAATGGATACAAACTATTTAACACAGTTCCCGACAAATGAAACATCGCAAAATCATAAGCTACTATGATTATTATTGCTGTTCTTGAAATGATTTTTATTAAATCTAAAATATCTCTTAAATTGCTAAAGACACTGTAGAAGAGACAGGATCACATCTCTTATCTCCTGGGCTCACAGTTACACGACACTGTTTTCTGCCAATAGAAATTAGGTGTGGCCATGTGGTTAGACGTGGCCATGCCACTAGCCTCTGGCTGAAGGGATGTAGAAAGAGATGACACAAGCCATTTAGAGGCCTGACCCAAGAAATCTTCCTCGTGACCCTGCCTACTCGTTCCCTCTTGGTCTGCCAGCCAGATGCAAAACTCCTGCAGAAGACGCTGAGATGGTACATGATGGGGAATCACAAGGCGCAGGGGGCTTGGGTCCTTGTAAGACCACGTAGAAGGCTGCTCATCGAGCATCACACTGGCCTGCTGCATTAAAAAGAAATATATTGTTCTGATGTTAAGTAACTAAAATGTTGGGATTTTGTTAGAGCAAGCAGTGATACTTAACCTAATCCAGACATTAAAAGGGAATCTTAATGAAGGAGGAGAAACCCACTTAAATTACCAGAGTTGGGTATCAGATATATTGGAAAGTATCTCGAGAAGCCCAGGAAGGAGGTTCGGCCAAGCCATGTGAAGGACAGGACCCGCAAACTATAAAGCTACCAACTCAAATCACTCCCTCTGTCCTTCTGGCAGTGCACGGAGCACTGTTTCTGATTCTTCCTGTATAACATAACATTTGTCTCTTTCTGTTTACAGACTGGCTTTCTCTGCTTCTCCTGTACCTGGGACAGTCCTGGCTGCCTTACAAAACCCTAGAGACCCCGTCAGAGAAGCAGATTGGCTCAGGCTGAGCCAAATTTGCTCCATAGGCCAACCAGCTGTAGCTGAGGGACAGAGCCCCTTGTACAGCATAGCTCAGAAGGGAGGCACAGTTCTCAAAGAGTGGTGGGAACAGACACCCAAAGATGCCCCAGGAGTGTTAATGGAATTACTCAACTCACAGAGGTAAGTGTTAGTGTTACCAACACATCACATTTGATTTTGTGGTTCATCCATTGATTTTTCAAACATGCCCCTCAGTATTTTTTTTTTAAGTATCTTTAATAGAAGAGCCTTCTCTTTAGGTATCTGTTATAACTAAAATTATACTCCAAATTTTTGTCTCTTGGTATTTTATCTTAATCATTAAGATATTATATTCCAAGCTGATGAGGCAAAATTTATCACTTTATCATCTCTCATCCAGTTTTAGTTTTGTTCTTTTGGGCCTTACTCAGACACAAGGTGGAATGCTCACTTGATTTCCAGTTTCCTTCATTAGACGCCTATCTCACCACATCTAGGGAGTATGGATTGTGCAAAGTGTTTGCAGTGCACTCATGTCTTAATGCTGAACAACGCTACGTTGTAAACTTCAGCAGGTGGCTATCCCTTGGGTTTACTCTTGAGCTCCCAGTTTGAATTATTTTATACTTTAGCTCTCAGATCCTCCTCCAACTCCCTGGCCAATTTGCTTTGCCACATTAGGGGCCAATCAGCAGAAGGACCACAAACTCTTCAGGGCATTTCAAACTGGCACGGCTTTTCTTCTGACAGCCTATCACCCTCTTTGCTCTGCAGAAAGGGACACAGAGGCATGTATGAGTCTCCTAAGGCTGCTGTAACAAGTTAACACAAACTTAGCCACTTAAAAGCACACAAAATTGCTCTCCCATAGTTCTGGAGCTAAGTCCAAGATCAAGGTGTCACATGGTTGCATTCCCTCTGGAGGCTCTAGGGGAGAATTTTTCCTGGTTTATTACAACCTCTGGTGGCACCTGGCTTTCCTTGGCATGTGGCAGCACAGCTCCAATCTCTGTCCCCATCTTCACACAGCCACCTTCCCCCGTGGAGCTCTGTGTTATCTTCTGGTCTTATAAGGACATGCCATTAGATTGAACTTCTCCCCTAAATCCAGGAAGATCTCATCTTGACATCCTTAACTATTTCTGCAATGACTCGATTTCCAATTAGGTTGCATTCTGATACTATGGATGGACATGAATTTGGGGGGAACCTTATCCATCCCATTTCAAAGGGGAAAAATGACACTGAGTGATGGAACACACCAAGATGATATCTCCTTAAAAAGGTGACTGGGGATTTTTGCCTTTCCGTGGACTGAAGCTACGAGTAGGAGAGACAGATTTTAATGATGAGGAAATTAAGACCTAGTCTGGGAGGAGAGGGTGTTCAGAAAATATAAAGTTGTTGGCCATAACTGGGGCTAAGGGCAAGTCAGAGTCAAGAGAAACTTGTCACATGCAACAGAGACCAATGAGAAAGCTGAACTAAAGGGCTTTAAAGCCTGAAGGCATGTGGAAGATGGTCAAAAGAGCAGGAATTTAGTAGTTTAGGAAATCTCAGCCACCAGATGCCTTTACAGTTGCCCATTATGTGTTATTTCCTCTTTTCAGCTTCTTTTTTGATAACATTGTAGTGAAGAGTGCTAAAAGAGGGAGACTGGGGCATGCCTTTCATATCTTTCAGATAGTCCCTAGGGCTCTGGGAGGGGCAAGCTTGCCAGCAGACTAATAACACACATTTATTAGCACTTACCTGGGGACAGGAAAATTACTGAGGGATGCATGTACTCACCAGAGCTGTAGGGAGTAGGTGTCACCATTACTCGCTTACAGATGAGGGAACGGAGGCTCAGAAAGGCTGTGGGACTTGGCAAAGCCAGGAGATGGATCCAGGCATCTATGCCTTCAGAGCCCCTCGGTAACCACAGAGTTCTGCATCTCTCTAATTGTGTGGGAGAGTCAAGGGAAGGTACACGGAACTCTAACTATCTTTACAGGTTCTAACAAAAATAGCTGTTTGTTTGCCTCCTTTGCTTTAGCTTGAGACCCTTTGTGGAGGAGCTTCCTTTTGTTGGGATGGTTAGATGAGAGGGATTATTGCTATTTCTGCTGCTTCCAGCCTCTCCCAGAGAAAAATGGCCAGGGTGGCATTGTAAGCCTCAGCACCGTGCCACTTATAAGAGACGGAGACTAGGAGCCCAACCCAGCTCATTTGTGTGCTCCTTCTAGGAGCCTTGAGGTTTGCATGCATCCCAGAGGAAGAGCAGCCCAGTGAGGGTGCAAATGGGGCAGCATGGTACAGGACTGGGGAGTCCCAGGCTTCTGAGCTAAGGCTCTGCCTCCACGGTTCTGCACCAGGATCATTTGGGGGAAACGCTCACTGCACCATGTTAGGGGTAGGGCTGATGGGTTGACAGAAGAGCAATGCCACTGTAGTGCCTTGTGGATGTATATTTCAAAATATACTAGCTTCCACTGCCCACCCCCACATTCTGAAGTTCAGAAAAACCGACATTATTGGCAACCAACTGTGGCTGACTCCTTGGGCAGATATTTTGTTATCTTATCATCCCAGATGACTCAGAGAAACACATGCCAAGGAGGATGCTTATACAGGGTGAGAGTCTAAATTAAGTGGAATCTGGGGTGTTTCCCAGGCTGAGATTACGATTCTATAATTACATGATCCAGGTTGATGCACCCCACTGCTAAGCTTTTTGTGTGTGAGCTCCACTCCTCAGTTCCATCTTTGGCTGACATAATCTGTGGGGCTCTTGGGGATCCTTTTATCTCTGACTGTGTCCTCCTCACCCTGAGGATGTCCCTGAGGTCACTGCCTCCTCTACTTACTGTGCAATGCTCTTGGCCTCTGGTCATATAATGACACAAGACTCCACAGGAGACATCCTTCTGCTTCATTTGCAATCGGGGCCACTCCCTTTCTATTCTCCCATAAGTTACTAGGAATTGTGGACCAAGCGTTATTACAGAAAGCCATTCCTGCTTTCTTCCATGTCCGTGGACTTTAGGACACAGAGCTGAGAGCCTACAGATGTAATTAATAGATGACTGCAAGCAAGTCAATGAAAATGTTTTACAGGAAAATTGTATTTTTAGGTTATAGGTTGCCTTTTGCAGCCAAGACCAAAACCATGTGGAAGTCAAGCCAGCCTGGCACACCACTCACCACACATCCCAGAAGGGGTGGCCACACTCCTTACTGCCAGCAGAGGTGGGGCTCTCCCATGTCTTGAGTGTTACTGAGCCCTGTGTGAACCACCCCTGCAGTCACTCCCAACCCTGAACAACAGTTCATAACACTCACAGGCTCCTGAAACGGAGCAATGATGATGTTTGGGAAGTGACTACATGTAGCATCCAGGCTTCTGCATCACTGCACAGTGGTTCCAAGTCATTGTTGTGTTACATGTGGGAACTTGTTCACGGCAAAATATTTGTGACAGCTTAAGGCCAGCACCATGACCTTGTTCAGGGGGTAAATGCAGGATTGTGAGTAGAAGAAGAGGCCTAGAAAGTTAAGTTTAAGCCCTGGGATAGACAAGGCTCCCAAATGACCCTGGTTCCTATGGCATGTGCCTTATGTTCCCCTTGGGGGACTTGGAAGGGTCCACCACATTAAGACAATGACACACTGTGTGAGAGGTTACAAGGCAGATGTTCCAGGGCAGGTTGGTGGTAGTGCTGCACCCACAGTGCGCTCTGGAAGGACCATTCTTAGGAGACCCAGCTGTGGGTTTGTGAGTCGTGAGCTTCAGCAAAAGTGCCGTCGGGGCATATCATCACTGGGTAGGACAAAGACATCTCCAAGGAGTCAAGAGGACCCAGAGAAGAGAAGAAGAACCTGTACCCAAGTCTGAGGCCCTCGCTCCACTACTGCCATGATGACATGTGACCAGATGCCATTTTAGAGAGGAAGACTTGGCAGGAAAGGCAGAAGGAGAGAGGGAAGTGCTAGAAGGAAAACCTTGAAAGAATTAGCATTTACCAAAATGAGGTGGCATTAATCCAAAGTGAAACACTTTTTTAAGTGAAAGACATTGAGTTGTATCTAACCAGGCAGTTGTGACCACTCTAGAACTGTACTGTCTTATATGGTAGCCACTAGCCACATGTGGCTCTTTAGATTTAAAAGAACTAAACTAAACTAAAATAAAATAAAATATTCAGTTCCTCAGTTCCTTTGCAAGTGCTCACCAGTTACCATATTGGACAGTGAGGATATAGAGTATTTCTGTCATTACACAAAGTTCTTTTGGGCAGTACTGGTCTAAAACATAAGCTCCAAGAGGGCAGATCCATTCTCTGTCACAGGCAACTACAAAGAGCCCAGCACATTAATAAATATGGTCAAGGTTTTCCCTAAAGTATTGCACTCTAACTGATGCTCCTCACTAACCACTACAGGCTTTGTTTCTCATTATTTATTCATTCATTAAATACATATTTATTTAGTGCCAGAGATGTGCTGTGTGCTTTGTCAGATGCTGGTGACAAAAAACATAAGACATAATGCCCATCCTTACAGAGCTCATTTCCTACAGAAGGAGACCAACAACAAAACCAGAACACAAAAAGATATACCCAATACCACAACCTGTGAAACACACTGTGAAATAAATGAACACGGTAGAAAGGGCAGCAGACAGCTGCTGTATATAGAGTAGCCTCAGACAGTCTCTGTGAGAGAGCAGCATTCCAGCTAAGACTAGAAATTCCCTGAAGCACTGTCCCCAGAAGTGACCAGAGTGGGTGAGACATAAAGGTACTCAATAGCTGGATGAGTAAATGAGAGGAGCCATTTGTTCAAAGGGCCAGGGGAAAGGAATTCTCGGTGAATTGAGGCTGACACCCCTAATGTGGGAATGGGCTTGCCAGTTTGAATAATAGAAAGGCCACCAAGGCTGAAGCAGAATCAGCAGGTGGGAGAAAGTGGTGAGTTTAGATTTTAAGAAGTATACGGGCCTTTATATGAGGGGCTGTGATGGTTAATTCCATGTGTCAACTGGACTAGGTTGTGGTATCCCATTGTTTGGTCAAGCTCTAGCCTGCTGGTTAATCTGATGAGATTTTGAGATGGGCTTTACATCTATAATCAGTTGATTGCATCTACCATCCACAAAGTAGATTGCCCTCAACAATGTGGGGAGTCTTTTCATTCAACCAGTTGAAAGTATTAAATGTCAGAACTGAGAATTTCAGAGATGAGAAGAGGAATTCGCACTCAACGTCAGCATTGCTTCTTGCTGAAATTTCCAGGCAGCCAGCTTCCCCTGGGGAATTTGGACTAAGGACTCCAGCCTCTCCTTTATCAAAGTTTCCAGCTTATAGCTTGCCCTACAGAGGATGGACTTGTAAACCCCCATGGTCACATGACTCAATTCCTTATCATAAATATATATACACACACATACACACGCACATGTACACACACAGACCCTGTTGGTTCTGTTTCTCTGGAGAACCCCGACCAATACAGTGGGCTGATATGCTATGATTTACGTTAACCTAAGACCACTCCGGCTGTGCTTGTGGTCACTGGATTGGGGTAGGGAGCAGGCAGAAAGAGCAGAAGGAAGGAATTGGTGAATCCAGTAAATAGCCTCAGGCAGCATCCAACAGTGATGATATCGGAATGATGTTGGTGATTGCTGGGACCAGGCTGGGAGCTATGGGCATGGAGTCATGGGGACACCTCCCTGCTCTGTCAGCCTAACTGGACTTGGGTTTCCCAGGGTCATTCAGACTGTCCTCCCTATCCTGGTTGCCACCTCCACCCCCACCCACACCCCTCCTTCTTCAGCTTGGGTGCTTTCCCTCCTATTTTTGCTTGAAAATTCCATCTACCCTTTGTGAAGTCTTTCCTGGTTGTCCTGGTTAGAAATAATTTCCCCGTGCTTGGAACACCATAGCACCGGTGATCTATCCCATTCCCATAAGTAGTGTACATCCCACTGCGTTGTGTTCTGATTCTTTGAGCCTAATGTTTCATGTTGCTCCAGGAGCTGCTGGATGACTTGGACGCCTCTTGAATATCTTCCTGTACCCTCATTCAGAGTTAGCACCTGGTTCAGGATCCTAGATGTGAGCACTTAATATCATCTGTCGAAGGACAGAGGACAGACTCTATCTGCCTGCCGATGTATACCTTTCACTTCTTTTAACAACTTAATTTTATTTGCATAAGCCCTCTTCTTTGAATATTTCCTAACCAACTCTATGCAGGGAATATAAAACTATTCTTTTAAGCATGGTATCTGTCCCTGGTGGGCTGCTTTTGGCAGCAACAATGGTCTGAAACCTCGGAAGGCTTGGTAAGAGCAGTGGGGATGTGTGAAATGTGTTCAATTAACTCTCGCTGCTCAAAGTAAATGGAGGTGCTTAAGCCAACAGTCATATATTCTCAATTGCTCCTATGATTAGACTGTGAACTCCTTAAACATGGTTTATTCATCTCAGGGCCCGCAGCATGCACAGAGGGTACCTGCACACAGTAGGCCCTCTGATAGTATTGGGTCAATGCACGAATGATCATTTGTGCAAGTGGGTGAAATGCGAAGATAAATATGATCAATCTTTTCTCATCCTACCTGTCACCTGCCACCACTTAGAGTCCCATCCTTTTCTCTCTACCCCTTCATTCTCCTTTCCCATGCCTCATACCCTTCATCCCACTTCTCAAGGATCCTCCCTCACTCACTTCACCAGGCAAAATAATGAAGCCAAGATATGTTCCTTTCCCTTCCTGTCCTTCTTCTCTCTCTCAAAGATTTTTAATGCGTTTTGTGTGCAAACATTATTATCTTTCTCTTTTTCGAATTAGCTTGGAACCTCTTTGTATGTGGTAACTTCTAACCCATTAGTCACAGTGTTACTCACTGAAGCACCAACGAGAGGGTCTCTGTAGGAACCTGGAAAGGAGACCCCAGATGTAGAATGCATTTTGGCCCTAGGCCTGCCAGGATTGATCTCCTTAGGTTTGCTGCTATCCCTGAAATAAGTGCTTCTCTCCTCCTTTTTCCCTCATGGTGATGGGAGGGGAGGGGGCTCCTATTTTCTGAAACTGTGTACTTAGGCTGGCATCAATAATTCAGGGCACCAGCTCCCTTTCTGAACGCTCAGGTGAGGGCAAAGGGCCTAGCGCCAGGCCAGCAGCTCGTTTGCTCCCTCTTGCAGGACTCCGCCGAGATCACATGGCTCCCGGCTGGCCAGACCACAGCTGCACTTGGAGAGGAGAACACGGTAAGCATTGGCTTTGGAGTCTGAGATCTGCCTTTGCTTTCTTTCTTGAGCTACTTACCAGCTTTCCTTAATCTACTGGAACGCCAGAGGCCGCGTCTGGGGGTGGAGGCCCCCTGTCAGTTCTGCTGTCCAGCAGCTTGCTGTCCAGAAACAGGCTCAGACCCCAGCCCCAGGCCCAGGCTGCTTAAACCTGACCAGGTAAGGAGACTATCCATTCTTTCACTCTACAAACGTCCGTGGGAGGCTCCGAGATGAAAATGTGCGCGTGACTTAAGAGAGGCGGGCATAAAGCTGGTGCTGAGACTTTCCGTGTTGGGTCTGGGAAGAGACTGGGAAGCACTCTTACCTCTAGGATGTAGATAAGGTCCATGACTACAAGAATCCACGCAAGCAGATGTTGCAACCCTCTTCTTTCTGAACTGAGTCAAGGTGCTTGGTCTCTTATATGGTTCTTGGTACTAGAGCAGAGACCTGCTTCTCCAAAGAGTCCCCAAACATCTCCTCCTTATAGGGGTTGCTGCGGTCAATATTTCTCCTTCAAAGTCAGACTTAGTCTGAGACATTATTTCTAATTCAAATTGTGGGACATGATTCCCAGGATAAGGACCCACCACTACCATCCCTTTCATTTCCCCCATTCCCTACCCCTTACCTTCAGTCAAGGCACTTAAACACCCCAACAGTGGGGGAGGGGAGAGGGTATCACCTCCACTTTTACAGACCTCCAGAGGAGACTCTGGAACTTTCCTTGACATCCTACTCCCCTATGAAATAATCCTCTCGGGCAGTATGGCCTTCTAATAACCCAAAGCATGCACACTACTTCTTAGAGAGCTTCCTCTATTTCAAGAAAGGAGCAATCTATGACAGGTTGTCATAATTCTGTCATAATTCTCCTAATATTAACATGTTTATTAACCTGAACACATTTTAAATTGTGTCTGTAGTTTGGGCCCCATGGCCTCTCACCTGTGGTGGTTTAACTAATCATTTTCTGCCTCCAGATTTTGTCTAATCCAATTTGCCCTACAAACCACCACTGGTTTAGTCTTCCCGTCGTAGAGTTCTGGTCAAACCACCCTCCTCTCTGCCTTTGAGCTTTCTCAGCTTCCCACTGGTGATTATGGGCACAGAGTTGTCGTGTGAGGCTTCTCTGCAGGACCCAGTCTAGTTTCTAACCTTATGTCCAACGGGCATGTATATGCATTCAATCTAAGCTCCAGGCATTCTCTCGCACCCTCCTCTTAGACAACTCTGCCTTTTCTCATCTTAGGGCTTACCCAGCAGGCTACCAGCCACCATTTCCATTCTACCTATCCAAGTCCTATCCCTTACTGAATGCCACAGGGATATACAGATTAGTTACACAGGCTTCTGACCTACTTGCTCATAGTAGGTCTAGTTAGGCAGGCAGACACATGCACAGGCATTCCAACACCCATAGTGTGGTAAGCCAGCTGTTTTGGGAGGCTGCCAGGGGAGCATAGAGTCAGGACCTATAACCCAGCCTGGGAAGTTTGTTTGTGGCGATGAAGCTTAAATTGTGTCTCAATGGGCAGGTAGGAGTTGGTCATATGATGAAATTGGTGGAAGGGTGTTCTGGGGAGGGGGAACCATGTTAGCAAAGGCAAATAAAAGCAGGTTATTGGAGTATAAAGTGGGTAGTAGAGTAGGGCAAAGACTAGCAGATCTTGAGACCTTGCCATGCACCAAGACTTTGTGCTCCTAAAACTCTATAAGGTGGGTGTTGCTCTCATTAAAGCTTTGTAATGGATGAAAACACTGCAGCACAAAGAAATGGGTTAACTCAGCCAAGCCCACAAAGACAGGAGGTAAAGTGTGGGGTCCAGATTGAAGCCCAGGAGTCAGACTTTTGAGAAGGAACTCTACCAAGCTCTTCCACTTCAGCTGAGACTAAAGTTACAGAAAAGGTCAAGATGCCTTCGAAGTTCAGTAGGTATGTGGATTCCAGGTCTGGCTTTGCATTGAGTTCTTGTGCGACCTCAACTGTGGCACTCAGACTAGCTGGGACTTAGTTCCTTCTTCTAGTTCAGAGTTCTCAACAGGGGGTGTTTGTCCCGCCCCCCCCCCCCAGGGGGGGACATCTGGCATTGTCTGGAGACATTTTTGGTTGTCATACTTGGATTGGGGGATGCTACTAGATGCTAGTCATCCAGTGCGTGGAGGCCAGCCATGTTGTTCAACATCTGACAGTGCACAGGACAGCCCCCAACTGCAAAGAGTGACCCAGTCCCAAATGTCAATAGGGCTGAGGTTGAGAGACCCTGCTCTATAGACTGGACATCATGACTGACATCACAGGCTAGTCTGAGTATTCTTGGAGCTAATGTGGGTGAATCTCATTCCCCAGGGTTGTGACCATTGACTTAAACTGCAGAGTCCTGTCAGGTGGATCTTCTCCCCATTTGATTCCATGAGAGGATCCTACTTGAACCCAGAGTTTCCTTTAGAACAAAATCCTGCAGGGCTGCACGGCTGCCTGGCCTGCTGGCAGCAGTTCCTCGGCTCCCTTTTTTCTGGGTTGTTTTCTCCTGGAGGTTCCACCTCCTCCCCCTGACTGTGCTTCATCTCGCCTGTTCCTGGCACTGCCGCTGACAGCTGGACTTATGGAGAGACCAGGTCCCAGATGAAAACTCTCAGCATGACCCCGCCATGCTCCCTGGCCTGACCCGACCTAGAGCGGGACAGTCAGACATTTCTTCTCTCTTTAGCACTGGCCTTTCTTTCCCTAGCTATCTGTATTTACTTTCAAAATAATTTCCTCTGTTTTACTCAGTTTTCCTTTGAGCCCAATTGCCTGCTCAGTTTTCTGTCCTTTCTGTTTATTTCTACTTCTCATTTTCCCCATTGATCAGATGCCCTGGAAATATAGCAGGAACAGTGTGTTCCCTGTAATATTTGGTTACACTTAATATTTCTCAGCAAAATGTTGACTTGGAACCCCAAGCAGTAAAAATCCAGACCTGCTCTGCTTACACTGGACATGAGCTTCAGCACAGGCTCCAATTTGTGTCAGATCTTTTCCCTCCTTAAAGGGGAATCACACCCAGGCCACACCAGGAAGGTGCCCCCGCCTGCAAAGCACCGAGAACCCCCACAGAAAGCCGTTTTCTCAGGGGGAGAGTGGCTGAAGAACAGTTTCTTCTTGGCTGAATAAAGATTCCACATCCAATGAAAGGGCCAGGTGACTCTACTGCAGGGTAGATTCGAGTAGATGCATGATGCATTACTCAGCCAAACAGTTTTGCTAGACCACACTTTGTCATTAGAGCTGCTGTGGTGGCTTGGAGTTGTATATCCCAGGAAAACAAGTCCTTACTCTTAATCCATTCCTGTGCGTGTGAACCCACTGTAAAGAGGGCATTTTGATGCAGTTACCTCAGTTAAGGAACAGCCCAGCTGAATCAGGATAGGTCTTAATCCTGTGGCTGGTGGCCTTACAGGGAAGGCAACAGAGAGAAAGCCATGGGGGAAGAAATCAGGAGTCAACCGAACCATGGGAAAGAAACACCAAGGACCCAGGAGCATCAGCAGCCACCCCAGAATGCCACAGTCTTTGGGGAGAAAACATCACCTTGTTGATGCCTTGATTTTGGATTTCTCCCAGACCCAAAACTGAGCTCATAAATCCTCGTTGTTTAAGCAAACCCATAATATGGTATTTGTTTTAGTGCCCAGGAAACTAATACAGTTTATGGTAACTGGAGCAGGGTGCTGCTGTTGCAAATACCTAAAAATGTGGAAATGGCTTTGGAATTGGGTAATGAGTAGAGGCTGGAAGAATTATAAGGTGCTTGAGAGAAGCCTAGATTGCCTTGAAGAGACTGTCAGTAGAAATATGGATGTTAAAGGTACTTCTGGTGAGTCTTTAGAAAAAAATGATGAATGTGTTATTGGAAATGAGAGAAAGGGTGATCCTTGTTATAAAGTGGCAGAGAACTTGGTAAAATTAGATTCAGAAGTTAGATTGAAAGTGGAACTTGTACACACAATGAACTTAGATATTTAGCTGAGATTTCCAAGCTAAGTGTGGAAGGTGCACACTCCTTATAACTTAGAGTTAAATGAAAGAGGAATGGGATAAGATGAGCACTGAACTTTTAAACACAAAGAAACCAGAAATCAATGGTTTGAAAATTTCTTAGCCTATCCAGATAGTGTGCTCTGAGACAAGGGCTGGAAGAGGCTCCATCAGGGACCTCTTTGAGCTTTCAGGAATAAGTCCCCAGAGCAGGGGACAGGGCTCTATGTAGAGTTTAACTGAAAAACCCTTTGTTAAAGAGGGTGTGGCTGAATATTGATCCAGTGGAAGTCAGGATTGGAAATGCAGTTATCCAGGAAGGATCTGTAAAAAGTTCTATTGCCTGATGGCTTGGAAAGGGTTTTGCCAAATTTGTATAAGCAAAACTACTACCAGATTGGACTGAATGGGACATAGAAAAGGGATAAAAAGAAGGAAGAATGACTTCAAGGGCAGAACCATGGAAGTAAAAGTCTTGTCTGAAAAGCTCTCCTTGGGCTGAGAGAGCAGGCCCAGCCACGTGGGTGGAGAGGCCTCTGCACCTGGAAGGGGCAGGCCTTGTGTTCCATTGTTCAGCGAGACCGGCTACCACTCCAAGGTTTGGAGAAGGTGGGGCTTTCACTCCAGTGTTTGGGGAGAGCATGGCTGCTGCCAAGCACGTGGAGTTGGTGGGACTGTTGCTCCATCAGGCCCAGAGGACAAAACGTCAATCCACAGCTAACTCTGAGAACTCGAAATCTAATGGAGGTTGCCATGCTGTTTTTTGGGCTTGTTTGGGACCGGTGACCTTATTTTCCTTCTATTTCTCCCTTCTGGAACGGGAATATTTATCCTATGCCTGTCCCTCCATTGTATATGAAGCAGATAACTTGATTTCTAGGTTTCACAGTCAGTCAGATGGAGGAATTTTGCCCAAGGTGGGCCTCACCCACAACTGATTTTGATGAGACTTTGTATTTAGAATTGCTCTAAAATGGCTTAAGGTTTGGGGGATGTTGTGATGGAATGAATGTATTTTTCAAATGGAAAGAACATGACTTTTTTGGGTCCAGAGGGTGGACTGCAGTGACCTGAAGTTAGGTCACTCAGAAAAACACGTTCTTAAGCTTAAACCCTTCCTGTGGGTGCAAACACACTGTAAATAGGACCTTTTGATGAGGTTACTTCAGTCAAATTGCAGCCCAACTGAATCGTGATGACTCTTAATCTTATCACTGGGGGCCTTTTGAGAAAGCCACAGAGAAAGCAAGCCATGGGGGAAGAAATTGGAAGTCAGCTGAAGCCAGAGGATAAAGGAGGTGACATCACCATGTGACAGAAAAACCAAGGACCAAGGATTGCCAGCAGCCAGCCCCGTAATGCCGCAGTCTTCAGGGAGAAAGAATTGCCTTTCTGATGCTTCAGTTTTGGGCTTCTCCCAGCCTCAAAACCATGAGCCCATAAATTCCCACTGTTTAAGTCAACCCATGGTATGGTCTTTGTTTTAGCAGCCATGAAATTAATGCAGTTACTAATAATAGTTTACTCTGATGACACTTTGATTATGTGCTTCAAACTGAGAACTAATGAAATTTTAAGCAGTTGTTCTTAACCTGCACTGGGTCATGGACCTCTTTTATGAGTGGGTTAAAGCTATATACACTTCCTCCAAAACTGCATTTAATTGGGGGAAGTCAATGTACCCTTAGGAGAGCATCATCCAGGGATGGCCACAGTTTCAAGCTTAAAAACCAGTCTCTGCCTTCCTTGCCTTCTTCTCTGGTTTAGGAAATACTGTTAGGAAATACTTTGAATGCAATGTTGTTTAATTATGGTAATGGCAAACAACAACAATGAACATTTACTCAAATTTACCAATATTTTGCACCCTAAAGTTCCTTGTATGGCAAAAATATGTATTTTCTCCTGTGGCTTAAAGAAGTCAGGAAAATGAATAAAATGAAGAATGGACTTGAGAACAACAACAGAAAAATTGAAAATTCAAGGTTTTCTAGGAGGCCTATACTCATCTCTCACCTAATAGAATGTGATTAATAAGTAAACCACCAAGCCCTGGGCAGCTTACAGGGCAGCTATGAACAAAAGTCTCAAATATGTAAAGAAATGACTGTAAGTGCCGTGGTAGGTTGAATTGTGTATCCTAATTTAGATATGCTTTTAATCTTAATCTTTGCACTTGTGGGTGTGAACCCATTATAAATAAGACCTCTTAAAGATATTAATTTTAGTTAGGGTGTAGCCCAAGTGAATGAGGGTTGGTCCCAATCTGGATTACTGGAGGTTTTATGAAGAGAGCTGGGAAGTTACAAGATCCAGAAATGAGAGGACATCACCATATGATGGGAAGCAGAAATCCAAGCCAAGGAGCCACATATTTTCATGAGAAATCCAGCATTGCCAATATCTTGATTTGGAACTTCTAGCCTCAAAACCATGAGCCAATGAAAACTTGTTGCTTAAGCCAACCTGTTATATGGTATTTGTCATGACAGACTGGTAAACTAAGTCAAGTGCCTTGGCTAAAGGAATGATCCTAAGCACTGGGCTATGTTCCCCTAGAAATGAGCAGGTCCTTGTCCTTCCACCAGATCCAAAAATATTGGGATTTAAGTAACTGCACTATGACCCACCTTCCAGCCTTCTAAGGAGACAGAGCCCCTCCCTGCCAGGATAGCCACCAGACCTTTGTCATGTGAGATGGGAGGTGGCTAATCGATC
Organism: Cabassous unicinctus; assembly: GCA_029593785.1. Lineage (NCBI taxonomy): Eukaryota > Metazoa > Chordata > Mammalia > Cingulata > Chlamyphoridae > Cabassous > Cabassous unicinctus. The sequence continues at coordinate 27,188 of JAQZBX010020066.1, forward strand.
ACGAAGTTGTTTGCAGTGAGAAAGAAGAGGGTGGGAGGGTGGTTACAAGAGGACAACCTTTGACGAGGTGGAGAGAGTTGAAGTCGGGGGCCTATAGAGGGAAAAGGGGGTAAGGAAAGCAGGTTCCAGGAGTGGAAGCCTTCCTGGACAAGGTGCCTGTAATTCTCTCCTTCTCAAAGTAAGGCAGAGGAAAGAACTGCATTTCTCCTGGAGCAGGATGTGTGTTCCTTTTGGATTCATACCCACATTGAGATGAGCCATAAATATCCGATTTTATTCAGGTTACATAAACTGTTCTTTTCCTCATGAATATGCCCCATGCTTTCTTCCAAAGAGCAGAATTCTTATCCACATCAGGAGACAGAAAGTTGAAGGCCAGAAGATAAAAGAGAACCTTTTCCTTAGGAAAGAGTTTGAAATCCTCAAGACAATCTTTTGATAAATTAAAAAGAATCACTTTCAGACCAAATGATTTATGGAGTAAGGGAATTATAGTTAGAAAATAATTTGAATAAGCCAAGCAAATTAAGGTGTGGTTGAATCAGAAATGAATTTAAGCTCCTGCCCAAAGGACAGGAGATTATCGTAATCTCATAATGACGAGATTACGATTTAAATAATACCACAAGCACTTCATTAGGGCTTTTATTAGGAAAGAAGGATATTTTAATTTTAATTAATGCTCCCCTCTACTTGGGCTTCTGGAACCTTCTGTGTCATCTATAGTGCTTAGAATTGGACATGAGAAATACACAAGTTAGCCAAATAGTCAAAGATCCCAACTCTTCTGAAAGACACCTTTGCCTGTAACTAAATATTCTGGGCTGTTTGGAGAATGCAGATAAAATCCACCCATTTTATACGGTGGGCCCAACCCCCTTCCACCTACATCGTTTAGTAACAGTGCTGTTGCTGATGAGAAGTAGCACAATGCATGTGTTAGGATTTCTCTTCATTTTCCTTGCACTCAGAGCAAGGCAGTAAATTCATGATTCAAGCAAGAGGGAGAAAGGGGAGAATAAATGGAGATAGGTGGAGGGGGACACCGCTTTATACCAAAAGATGATCCTTGGACCGGATCAGAGGAAGAACATTCATCTCCACCCATTTCCCCAGGGTATCAGCGTCTCCCTTTCCAAGGGGAGGACCCTCTCCAGCCTCGGGCCTCCTCACCTCCAAGGCAGCTCGCTTCTGGCCAGCTGAGAAGAGCAGAGCCCCTTTCTTTTCATCTCGCCCTCTCTTTCAGCCCCTCAATTCCTTCACTTCCAAGCATTTCACATTCAAACAAATGTGAAGTTGAAAGGATAGGCTTCAATTATTCCATTTTGTGAAGGTTAAAAAGGTTCTTGTAAATGACTGATGCAAATGCTGGAAACCCGGTTAAAACAACTGGATACCAGATGGCAAAGGAAAGTGGTTTACAGTAAAGTGTTACAGAGGAGGAGCTCATTTACAAGAAGCAATTACACAAACAGCCCTGAGAATCCAAGATCCCATAAAAGGGTGCCTGGGGTAGAAGCATAATATCAGCTCTACATGTTTGAGTCCCATCCTCCATGCAAAACAAAGGTTAACAGTGCAGCTGTTCACCTGACCTGCTCCCCCATCTCTCACCTGCCTTATGAATCTGAGTCTAGGCTGCCAGGTCAATCAGCAAAAGAGCCACACCCCAAACAGAGGCACTTTCACTTTCTCCATCACTCAGCTGCCTGGGGGGAGTTGTCTAATGAGAGAAAACGAACAATATAAAGTGAGCATGCAGCTGTCACCATCACAGTTTAAGCTTGGGGAACTCGGCTTTATCTCGGGTTAAGGGAACAGGAGAAAATTCCTTTATACTCTGATGTCTTTTCTCCCATAACCTCTTTTTAAATTCAGAATCAACACACAGCTCTTCATTGTTTATGTTCATGTACAGGTGCACTCTTGCAAGCCTATAGCCATGGGAAGTAAACGCACAAAAGCAGGTTATAAACTATGTGTGAGAACTGGAATAATGTTTTTGAATTTTTGCTCTGTGCTCCCGACCTGGTCTGGGAAGACCCAGGTGCCTGCCTCCACACTGAACCCCCGTGAGTCCATTTCAGGTGCTCTGAGCCCAGGCCCCACCTCTGGGTGCCATAACAGCCTCTGAATCCATTCCCCTTGGCCAGACTGGGCAGGACTTCCCACTTGCTAACTTAGCCATTATCTGTATTTGGGAGAGAGCAACCCCCCACCCAACACACAAACCTGCTCAGTGTGTTGCGTGTGCTTCCATGGTGGCTGCCCATAAACCTACACGTCTCAGGTGTCGCCCTCCATCAGAGTCTTCCTTTGGGGAAAACGCAGCCAGACAAGAATGCAGGTAGCACCATGCTAAGGCAGCGAGAGAAATCGTTTAGGGCAGGTGGGGCTTCCAGGTCCCTGAAATCACAGTGCCCATTTTCACAGCCACCCAAGAGGTCAGTCTGGGAATCTCTGTCCTGAAGAAAGCAGGATTGGAAACCAGTCCTTCGTGCTGGTACTTATACCCTGCAAATTCCGACAGACCCTGGGCAGACTGGGGGCTGCCAGAGTCCTCAGGACACATCAAAATACCCAAATGTCCATCAATTGATGAATGAAAAAACAAAATGTGGTATATTCATACAATGGAATAGGATTCAGCAGTAAAAAGGAATGAATTGCTGATTCACGCTACAACATGGAGGACCCTTGAACACATGCTAAGTGAAAGAAGCCACATACAAAAGGCCACATATTGCATGATTCTGTTTATAGGAAATGTCCAGAATAGGCAAATCTACAGAGACAGAAAGTAGATTAGTGGTTGCCAGGAGGTTGGGGAAGAAGAGAGAATAAGGAGTGATGGCTAATGGTATGGGGTTTCTTTTTGGAGTGATAAAAAATTCTGGAATTAGAAAGTGGGGATAGTTGAACAACTTTGTGAATAAGCTAAAAAACAAACAAACACTGAATTAAACACTTTGGTCCATGGAGCTCTGGTCCGTGGGGTCAGGGGCCCCCATCCACGTAGGGCTGCCACAGTGGAACACTGTTTTAGTCAGTTTCACAAAAACTTCCTAAATTTTTAATGACAGATTTAGTCTTTGAATTAAAGCAGATTTAAATGATTTTTTCCATGAGGATGAGATACATACGAGGGTATTGCAAAGCTAGATTCAGATTACTGGTGAATAATTTGCCGGGGAGGTGGAGGTGGTGGAAAGTATCAGTGACCCTAAGCTCCTGAGCTTCATCAGACCTGCCGTCGAACTGGTCACTTCCTTGCTTTTGTCAGAGCCTATGAAACCCCTCTCAGCCCTCTTCTTCCTTCTCTGAACTCCAGTCTTTTGAGAACTCCAGACTATTCAAAAGTCAATTCCTCCTTTCTTATTTTGTCCGCTTTTCCACGAGTCCACCAGCAGAGAATCCTCTCAACCTTCAAGTGCAGTCGTTCCTTACCGATCCGCCTCTCCTCCCTGCCATCCCGTGCCTCCCACATCTGTAAAGTCCTCCTTAGACATAGATCCATCCACCCAGTCCTCCAGTCTTTCATTCTATCAGTGAATATCTGTCCATTGAGTGCTGACTAGGTGCCAAATACTGTTCCAGATGCTGGACCACAGTGGTGAGCTCCACAGTCAAGGTGAAGGGCAGGCAACGCACCAGTCAACAAGCATCACCAGCGGTCCACTTCAGAATTTTCCACCTGTTAGTCCACATTGAACACTCAAACTTGCCTGTTTCACCCCCCACCCACCCCCCAGACCTCACTCCTTTTACCCCCTTCTTCTTTCCTTCTTATTTCTCAGTGTGTCTCTGCCATCCCTTCTTTGAGGTCTGGAAGAGAGCTGTACATACATTTCCCCCTCTCATTTCATCATATTTTCCCAGATGCTTAGCATATTGTGGGAACTGGGCACATACTTGCAATATAAATTAAAAAATATGGCACACACTCAATGCTCTGGAAATTATGCTTGTCCACATATTTATTTTTATCTCTAGTGGCTATCCACATGACCTCTGACTTTTTAACTTGATGGTGTAATAGGAGGTTGATTGGGCCACTTCATGCTTCATGGATTCTTTGCTATGAGCAAATGCATGTGCCTCCCAAACCATCATGAAATTAAAGGCCATAAGGTCATTGTGGATTAGCATTTATTTTGTGTTATATGAATATATTGAAATATTATCATTTATGTGTGTACATATTATACACAGACACACATTCACATACCTGAGGGAAGTGCCCATGGTTACAGTAGAAACCTCTCCCCTAATATCCATCAAATGTGACTGGAGTATCTGTTGGCATGTTTGGTTTAGACGTGGCCCCAGCCGTGCAGTTGCTAAGTCTTGCTCATGGCTGTATTGCTAGCTTTACCCTGGTTCTTGGAACACAGCAGGTGCTCAGGAAATGTCTACAAGTCTGTTAAGTGAATAAATGACATCACTAGGTACTACTCAAAGTTTGTAATGTTTTAGGTATATGAGAATTCCATTTTTGTGGGACCCATAGCTGTACCAAGGTCTATAATTTTTTATTTACCTTAATCCTTAAATGTGTGAAGAACGAAAATAAGTCATCTGCTTAGTAAATGAAAAAAAACTCAAGTCAGGAAGAACCTGCATACAAGGAGCCAACTAAGTTTAGAACTGGGTTTCTCAGCCTGCACACTATTGGCATTTGGGGCCAGGTGATTCTTTGTTGTGGATACCATCCTATGCATTATAGGACATTCAGCAGCATCCATGGCCTCTACCCACTAGATGCCATTGGCACGTGCTCCCACCCCTCAAGTTGTGACAACCAAAAATGTGTTCAGACATTGCCTAAGTCTCGTGGTGGGGTGAGGGAAGAGTGCAAAATCATCCCAATTTGACAATCACTATTTTAGAATTACATAAAAAATCCTTCCTGTTTATTATTTCTGTCTACCTATATAAAGCCATATTTTCATTTTTCATTTAGAGTTCTAGTTTCAATTATCTTTGCAAGCCTCTTATTCAATCAGTCATCCACAAAAACAACAAAAATATCACCATCAAAATTGAGTTCTTTCTATGTTCTAGTAACACAACTCACATGCCTTCAATTTGTGCACAAGACTACTTAAAATGTATCTTCAGATCAGAAGCATAACCATCACATTGCCCTAGTCATACAACCTCTCTCCCTCTCTCTATCTTACACACACACACACTTCCTAAAAGGTGACTGCTTAGATTATTTCCCTTTTCCTGTTGTAGTGAATCCTCTGGGTCCCCTCTCCTTTTAGTCCAGGCACATGTGGAGTTCTACTTTCCTGCCATTTCCAGTTGGTTGGAGCCACATGGTTACTCTGCTCAAAGGGCCATGAGCAGAGTAGTCCTCTAGCTGCCTGCAGTGGTAAAAAAGGTCTTTTGTTGGCATGACTGCCTCCCAACATGGAAGCAGTCTGGATGGCTAACCTGCTGTGTGAGAACAGTTTTCCTGCAGAGTTTCCCAAACCCGTGGAAGAGTTTGAGTAAGAAATAAACCTTCGTGATATTAAGCCACTGAGATTCTCAACCTGATTGGTACAGCAGCCTTACCTGGTTTGCTCTGACTAATGCATCCACTAACGAAAGCAAGATTCAAAGTTGCATCTGAGAACCCAGAATATTTTGTGGGCAATTCTGGGATACGAGCAAGTCATAGACCACAGCTGTGGTTTGTTCAAATAAAAGCCAGTTTACTGAAGAGTAAAAAAAGGAGTACAGATTGATGATATTTCATATTAAATTTTACTTAAACAAAACATAAACAAAATTGCAACTGCAAATAACTGTAATGATCAAAGTCTGTCACACTCGATATTCAGAAAGTGCTCCTGTTTCTTTATGTACTGGAGGAAAATGTGGTGAATTCAGGGGGCTTCTTGGAACACCTTCTCATCCCAAAATACCTTTGGCCCTCTGTCAGTTCACATTAGATAATGCCACTCAAAAATAGCTTCTGATACCAATGGAAGACATGACCTTGGTCTCACAATTTATTTACGTACCAGTGAGGCCATGCTGTCCAGTGTCTTTTTAGGACACTTTCCGCATTAATGATTCCGGTCAATAGCCTGTTTTAAGAAAAGCTTTGGCCTGATTAAAAA
>JAQZBX010020067.1:0-33305 GCA_029593785.1 Cabassous unicinctus
GCGGTAAATCTCTAACAGCCTAAATTGTTCTCCTTCCTCACTTTTTTTTTTCCAGGCAAAATTTATATGAGGTTCATTCTCCTTTAGATGCTTTGCCTGCAGATATTCAAACTAAGATCTGTTCCATGTGCCCCATAGTGTCTCGGAAAAATATATTTGCTGCTTCAGATCCAAGATCATTTATGTAAACTCTCCCACGAATGTCCTCAGATTTATTTTCCTCCCCACTTTTACTCAGTAGCAACTTTCAGGCGGATAAACTCGCGCCTGTCCTGACCACGGAAAGGGGGAGCTAGGACGTTCAGGCGACAGAAAGTGTGGGAAGAAAACCTAAAGTGAGAAAGGGCAACTCAGAGCCTCCTGTCCGTCTCATTCGGGGATACTAACAGCCTTCTCTAAGCTTTCTCCTGGAGTCGATACATCTCATGCAAAATTAATACAAGTTATTAAAAATAGCAGTTTCCAAAGTTAAGGAAACCATCTGTCTCAGCTGGTGGCAATCAGTCTCTTCACCGGTCTTTTTACGCGATCCTGGGAAGAAACGGTTTTTCTGCTTCCAATGCTCCGAGGCTCTTTCTTATACTGAAAATTTATGTTTCTACTTGTGAGCGATGCAGTTCTAATTTGAAATAATAAAACCGGCTGAGCGACCAGTCAATCAGAGCGATCAACAGCGCTCGGCACGCCGCCCTGCCCCCATCTCCCTCCGGTCCTTAACCCTCTTTCCCTCCTCCCCTTCTCGTTCTCCTGGCCCTCCCCACTTCTTTCCTCCCTCCTCTGCTCTTACACACCCTCACACTTTCCCCCCACGTGTGTTAGATCAAACTCTTGCCCCACAGAGCAAGTGACGGCACCGGGCACGGTGACAAAGGCGGAGTTTGTATCAGAAGACGACTGAGGCCCGGAGAGACGCAGCGGCTAGAGAAACAGCTGTCTTATCAGTCCGCCGCAGAGATGGAGATGGCTCTAGAGGTCCTCAACAGATAATCACTTGAATAGGTTTGCAATGCGCCAAACTTCACGCTTGATAAGGCCAACCCAATATAGAGAGCAGCCCAGATCCTGCTCCATTCTGTTTTATTTGGGCTGTAAATTAAGAAATTGAAATTCAGGTGGCAGAGGCAGCAGTCTACTGATAGACCGCTAAAGTAAACTGTCCTTAAAAAGCTTTCCGCAGGCAGAGACGGGGCGCCTGGAACGGGATATTGTTTAATAATAATAATAATTTACTAAATAAATATAAACAGGAGACGGACAGTGAGAGAAAGCCCAACCGTCTTAAAAATTATTTGGAGACGGAAGCTGTGAGCAGGGAGGCAAAGGGGCTCAGCATAACTACAATGAATAAACAATAATTTGAAAACTATGAAGTTTGTGAAGTTTGGTGTAATAGAGAATCAGGAACAAGTTAAAACTCTCTGGTAAAAAATTGAATTTTGATTTTGTCAAAGCAGGGGCAGAGAAAGCTCGCTGACTACAGTATTGGAAATAGATTCTACACGGACTCTAAAGTCTGCCTTTCATTTTAAGAAAAGCAGAGGAACCTGACAGAGAGGAATAACTATAAACTGTGGTTAAACCTGACCTTTTTATTGAAGTGATGGGGCAACAGGTGAGATTCCAGGGTGATTTTTAAAATAGCCTAAGAAGTTGTCAACTACACTAAAGAATCAGCTTAGCTGCTTACTGGAATAATAGTTATATTGAACCCCTTTCCATCCTCCCCTAGACTGAGGTAATTTCTAAGGTGGTAATTCAGGGAACTCAAAAAATTCCAGGTGTGAATTCTGACACCCATTGGTTCTTACAGCACACTTTATATCTACAGTGTCTGTCTGCTATTATGGATATGAGGTTTGAAATTTTATGTATTACTTGAATAAATGTTTCCTAAAAAATTAATTTAAAATGTATAATGACCAGGGAATAGCCAGTGATCTTGTTGTCTTGATTCACTCATGACTTTGTACTGTACCTTGCTCTTTTTTTCATAATTGTATTGCAAGTTCATTATATGCATTTATGAAGGTGTATAGATATGAAAGAACACGTTGCATTTTCCACAATAGCATTTATACTTTTTAAGTCTTTGGAACACTTAGAAAAAGTTACCTTCAACTGATAACACAGAATTAATGCATTAAAACATCAATCGGTTTTTATTTTGTTTAACTCCCATACTTGGATCAATGTCAGAGTGCACTTAACTGACAACTTAAAGGCTGTTTAAATCACTTAGTGGGGAGGAAGATTTAAAAATAAATTTGTTGGAAAAGTAATGAGAAAAATTTAAGATTCTATTAAATGTTTCAATAATTACTAAACTTTTTAAAGACATTAAAAACAGTTTTCTAAATTTTGAAGTTGCTATCTGATTACCATAGGGAGATAAGCAAATAAATATGCCATGGAAACTCAAAGACATTTCCATTGAATAGTTATATGCATAAATCCTTCATATCTTGTAACACAGAGAACAGGTGTTTGTTGTTTTTAAAATTCTAATGTATGGATGTATCCTTTAATATTAAGAGAGAAATGCATGTTTATGTAATTAACTTTATCCGTCTATACTGTCATTTTTTAAGAATGTTATCATATTGGTGTACATAGTGGCTTCTGTATAAGCATTTTAAGAAATATTCTTGTAATGTATTTAGGCAGTATTATACTATCTTCAGGTAATCAGGTAAGCTATTTTTCTGCTTGTTACTAATACTCATACAAGTTCAAATTAACAGTTTAAATGAGCCTCTTAAGCTATGGTTTTCATTTTTTGTTCTCCTTAATCAAACTGAAATTAAGCAGACAATGGTCAATTTAAACTATTCTTTGTTAATACAGGTAGGACATTTTAAACATGCAAATTTGCATAAGGCTTAAAGATTAAGTTTGAAATGCAAGAAAGAGAGTTTTCATTAATTTAAATAATTTTAACTTTTCAAAACTAAAAGATATTTTAAAAGAAATTTTCCTTTTTGAATAGAAAAATGTTTTGGCATGAAATTAAAAACCACTCCTGTGTCACTTTTAGTTGCGGCAAATGAATGCTATATATAGTTTATATAAGCATAGCAATTCATTATGAATAAAGGAAAATAATAAAATATCCATAAATGCAAATTGTTTTCTAAAAGAATTTTCCATTATTAATTTCTATCTGTAGGAAATGGGATAGATTAAGGCAAACAAGTCTTTCAAGGATGTATAAAGAAAAAAATTGAAGCTTTTGAAATATAAAAAAGTTGTATTTCTGTTTATAACTGATCATAATTCCAATACCAAAAAAAAACCAGACTTAACTGAGTTTTTCCAGATATAATATTTATATATGACTGATATACTTCAATAAATTAAAAAAAAGAAAGAAAAAAAAAACATTTATCTTCAGGTGAAGGTCACATGAGTGATACATAATCAGTTTATATTTCTAAATATTTATTCCTGATCTTTAACAAAGGCCCAATTCAAGCACCTTTTGAGGGCCTATAATGTGTGCCAGAATGTAGGGATTCTTACATAAACAGAATTAAATTAGAGAAAATAAATCCCTAAAGGAAATCAAATTACTTTTTAGGGTATTCTTGTGAAGGGAAAATTGGGGAAGTTTAAATAATTCAGTGTTTTATAAAACATATTCACAATGTGCCTGACATTTGTTGGTCTTATTGTTTATCCTTCTAAATTTTGTGCAGTCCCTTTATAAATTTTTAAATAGTATTGCCTGTCAAAAAATTACTCCTTTAAATGGAAATTTTAATGTTATCCTTCTAGGAGATACAGTTTTGCTAAATGTTAAGATCTTGGGCTTTCGACTTCAGACAGGCCTGGATTTGAATCCTGACTTTACCACTATGGGGCCTTGGACAAGTTATTTTGTGTATTCATCTAAGTCTTGGTTTCCTGATCTATAAAATGGTGATGAAAATGCCTGATTTAGGATAAGTGTGTGGTTAAATATAATGATGAATGTAAAGTGTTTCAAACTTCCTGGCATAGAGGAAGCAGTTGATACATGGTGACTACGATTATGGAAGCAAAAATGGTGAATCAGCATATTTATTTGATGAATCCAGAATTAGAAATCCTGCTTTTGTATACTTCTAAATATTTTCACTTGCTCTCATTAATGTTATAACTGATACATCTCACAGTAAATATATTCTCACATTTCTAATTGCAACCAAAGTTTAAAAGGCCCCAAAAGGCTTAAAATGTTCTGCCTGCTCAGTTATGTGACTTCAATATATTTCCCAATACAAATTTCATGATTCCACTCATAAAAAGTTGTAGGTCTTCAAAAAGGAACTAAATCCAGGATCCTATTTAACTGATATAAAAATTAAAATGCCTTAGATTTTTATAATACATTTTCTCACAAAATGTTCAAAGCATTTTTACATGTTTATCATTTTAATTCCAAAAGTAAAGAGGACATAAATTATTTCTCATTTTCACTGACATAACAGAGGCATTAAGAATTTAGATAACATTTCTAAGGTTAATAGTAATAGCAGGTTTCCTGAATGTCAGTCATTTTGTAATCTGTTACTCTCTTTGGCATTAATTATGGCTATTGTTACTTAGTTAAGCTTACCATGTTAGTGTATGGCATTAAGTATACCTTATAATTCAGTTAATTACTCACTGAAATCAAGTTGAGTGGTATACATACCACTGCAGTCTAATCAAATTAAAAATATTTTGATTTTATGCCAAGAGACACTTTTATTATTTAATTATATACATGCATAAATTATCTATTCTTATTTACCATTCTGTGTTAACTCTAAAGCAAGATTTTTAAAGTTACTAGTCATTTATGGCCTTGAAAGAAATCAGTTTCAATCTTATCACTTGCCTCTCCTCAGGCTCATTCCCTCTCTCCACATATATTTTTATAGACTATTATATTTATTTCATTTGCATAGGCTAACAGTACTTTCTGCTCTAGTTGTCTATTTCTTAGGTAGTCTGTGCCTGAAAACTCTATCAAAATAAATATCTAAAGGAATATAGAGATAAAATATGTTACAGGCACAAGAGAATATGCTTTTTATAATACCTTTTTGTTTGTTTTGAATAAAACAAAATGGAGAAATAATATCCATTTGACATTGTAAAACACAGAATATCAAAAGGAGTACTAAAACTTGCTTATAGTTTTTCAGCTCCCTACTGGGTTTCCGTTTGCTATGGATCGTTATAGATAAAGCTACTGATATGGACTTTCAGTGAGTGAATGAGAGGGAAGGAAACAGAACATTGGGCGGACTGATTACATAATGAACCTTAAACTTTTGGAGGTCTAAATCCATTGTAGGTCACAATGGGAAACAGGCTTGATGTTTTTTGTTTTAATTTTTTTTATTTTAAACTTCAACCAGCATCGGTCTGCACCTTATCATTTCATAAAATTGACCCAATCAAGGTCAAGCCCAGTCCTCTGACTGCCAGACTTCTAGAAGGAAGTATAATTAACACCAAAAAGAACACACATATACACAGAGTAGCCTATGCTGCTGTGTAATGCCATTTCACTCCAACCCCTTTTAACCCTTCATGCTGATATGACTAAATGGAAAATCTATTTCTCTGATTGAGCATATGTATATACAATTTAGGAAAGGCTGAGGATACTGTTATAATAGAAATAATGTTCTATTCCTTTGGCCAATGTCATTCTTGTATGAGAAATTAGAGAATATGATTGTTTGAAAATGTCAGTTTTTGTAAACACAAGTTGGAAGCCATAACATAAATGAATGGTGTGGTGTTAAAGACTGTTTAAGCTGTTTGAGCAACAAACAGACATTTCCTTGAATTATTTTGACACAATTTACTGTGAAATTTCTTTTTTTCTTTTGCTGAGATTTCTAGATTCCATGTGCAGACAATAAAAAGAAAAAAGCCTGTCTTTTATGTCAGTGCTCATTATTTAACTCATAGAGCACTGATGATTCCTAGAATACTAATATTTCCTAGACAGAAAATGAATACTTAAAGAGACGCATGTTTCCATATTAGTCATATCAAAGGAATACAAGAAAGTATGAGCCTTTTTGCAAGGGAAGCGAACCCGGGGCCTCTCATATGGTAAAGGAGTGCTCATATGGTAAACGGGTGCTCTATCCATTGCGCCACACCCGCTTCCTGCCGTGAGGTTGCTGCATCAGCCCACCGCACGGCTCAGGCGGACGTGCCCTCACAAGGAGGCCTCGGGACGCGAACCTGGGCCTCCCATATGGCAAACGGGGGCTCTATCCACTGAGCCACACCCGCTTCCCAAGTCCTTAGAGTTTTAAAAGATATTTATATAAATCTGCTCTATTGGTATGTGTATATGTGTGTGCTCAGAGCTAATGAAATGAGGTTCACAGGTGAAAATGAGGAAGAAACTTTGGTGGAGGAAACCAGGCTGACTGTGGTGGAGGAAGTGGGCTGAGAGCAGTTGGCTAGGTACTGTGGAGCCACATCAAGGTGGACTTTGAAAGCCAGCAGAGGGAAATGCAGATGTGAAACTACTGGATACAAGATTTACCAATTGACAAGTGTGAGTTTTGGAAGTACCAAATAGGAAGAGATCCAAAGGTATAGGAATCAGTACCAAGGCATGAGAGGGCTAAAAAGATTGTCTAAAATTGTAAGACTCCTTCAATGTGGTGACAAGGTCAAAGGATAATAGAGATGGGGGGAAGCCTGACAGGTATAAAAGAAGGACTCAACAGTGATAATAATGAAACTGATTTGGTAGTCAAAATATTTATACCATGCACTAGAAAATTGATGATGTGGTTGTGAGCAAATAATACCCTTGAGCCATAAAAACCAGGAAAGCTGTGAGGAGAGGAACAGGATTCAGATGCCTATCAGGCTGCATCTTGCTTAGCCCTAGATGTTTCTAAAACAGCTTTGATTCTAAAGAAGGGCTTGAAAAACACTTCTGGAAAGGACACATTGTGACATGGAGCGCGATTACCAGATTTGTGGAAAGGAGACCTGAGTCCTAGTTTTATTCATCCCTAGACTAGCAGGCTGATTCCCTTTGGCAAGTCACTCTGACTAAACCTCATGATTACCACATGTATTAATAATAATGGGTAACATTTATGGAGTACATATTAAGTGCTAGATCAGTTAATACTTGCAATAACCCTATTCTTTTAAAGATGGGGAAACTAGGAAGTTAAGTAATTTGCCCAAGTTCACACAATTAGAAATTGACAGAGATGGGATTTGACCCTAGGTAGTCTGGTTCTAGGATCCAAGATCTTAGCCACTATTCATTAGATGACCTCTAAGGTCCTTTCCACATTTAAATTTTGGTAAATTCTAAGGAAATATAATGGAAATGAAAGATGACACAAAACTTGCAAGAGAAAAAAGCACACACAAGAAAAACAGACATTATAAATAACATGAACAGACAAAAACTATTTTTTATATTGGAAATATTCACATTTTTATGTCTTGCCATGCCTTATATTGCTGACAAATGGAAGAGAGATAAAATTGATACTTGAGTGATTTGCTTCTGTAAAATGATTCAGGCCAAATACAATATAATTTTGAGAAATATTATAAAAGGAGTCATAGGATGCCCTAACTACCAGGTATTATTATTTTGAAGCTTGGGTCAATTTTAATTATTTAGCTTTTGTATATCTTAATTTTAAAAAGCCTACTACATAAACATATAGTAAATGGCTACAAAATCATCAAAAAGGATGGTGTATATTTATGATTTACCAGTTTGTGATGATTGCTATGAAATACTATTGAGAGTATTAAACATCATGTAAAAGATAGTCACAGAACATTAACATAGGCTATTTTGAGGTGATGGGAATTGGACTTAAAGTGACTTTTTTTCTTTACATTTTCTGCATTATTGTTTTTGTTTTTTTTTAAATTCTGAGCATGCACTCTTGTTTATAAGTCAGAAAAACAGGTAATTTTTGTGTTTGGGGGAAAAAAATAAAAGACTATAATTCAAACTTCAAGCACTTTGGCCACCAGGTAGGAATAGGTGCTAGATATTGGGCGATGAGAACCAGTGTCCTCTTAAAAGACCTTAGATTGAGAGAGATGTCAGGTTGCCTTGGAGCTTCATAATTTATAAACAAAATAATGTTCACTTACAAAAACAAATCTTGAAATTCAATTCATACGAAAGATGAGTATAACAGACATATTAGAGCAAAATGGCAAAAATCTCAGAATCACTCTACCAACTTCTTAGATTACAGCATCAGATGTTAACTATCCTGTCCAATTAGAACTGCCTAATATTCATTATACATGAGACCATCAATGTTGTTCTCCTCATTTATTTAATCATTTCTTTTCCCCTATTATACTTCTTCCCTCAGTTGTCAGAGAATCTCATAAAATGAACCTTTATTCCCAACTAGCAAAACCCTTTAAGGGAATTGTCTATATTTATATGGCACATAAGTAAATGAAAACCATAACACAGTAAATAATTTTAATAAGATTGAACAGAAACTGGCATGCTAGTAGATACCATTTAGTGAATGGCTATTTCAATGCCCTAAACAGTCACCTGAAAGAGTTAATTCAATTTTCACATGTTTATCATTTGTCTTTAAAAATCACTCTTCAGAGACTGAGAAACCGGCTCACTGTCTCTCATTTCTATGGGATGGTACAGTCTTTGAACATCCTCACTGCTTTTTGTTTTTTACTATTTAAAAATATTCTAATACAATGGCCAAGATGCTATACAAGCCACATGAAAGTATCATTTATTCTAAAAGGAATATTAGCATTAAATTTGTGGTATTGGTAGAACTAGAAAAGAAGGCACTAAGACAAAATACCAAAATAAGAGAAATTTAATTTTTAGTATGATGTATTTTAATGTGGCTCCATTATAAGTTTTACTATTTATAAGTTGTGAACATATATTAATTGTTAATATAAATTATGCCATTTTGAAAAAAAAGGTATTTGTCATAAACATGAAGTTAAAGGACAAAAAGCGAGGCTGCCATCACGCATGCAATCATTTGATTCGTGGTGCAGTCTTGAATAATTTTAAACCAAACGGGACTGCAGCAATCAATTTTCATCCAATTTATTGGGCATGAGTTAAAGCCAATTAAAAAAACATTTTTGGTGCAATTCAAGGGGAAAAATGTATAAACCCATGAAAAAGAAATTTCAGTTCTAGATATGAGTCATCATTATTCTCATTATTGATGTCAGCCCCAAGTCAGGAAGAACAAATCCTGAAACTGCACATTCCACATTAGAAACTGCATTTATCGGCAAGGATTTTAAACAATTCTTAATATTTTTATAAGAAATTGAACTAGAAGGAAAGTCATGCTCTTCTAACAGTGTCTCATATTGAAAGAATTTTTAGCAAGGAAATTAAAAGGTAGTTTACAGGAGCTACTTGAGTTTCTGAATTAAGAACCAAGGTAAAAAGCCATCTGTGACCTTTATACAAAGAAAGCAAAACATTTTACCCATAATTTTAAAATATCTTTTACCTATTAGACCATTTCTTCTTTCTCATGAATATAGTGGCTCTGTTTTAAGGTCATAAAATGAAACAATCCCGGTACGCTCTAGATATTCTTAGGGTAATCAAAGCAGCAAAATTGAAGTTTCTAGGTTGGAAAGTACAGCTATAAAATACAGCCAGACATTCTCAGTCTGTATATTGAAGCCCTTTTCAAGTTCAGGGTCGTAGCAGCTAATGGTAGTCAAACAGACCTGGCTTCTGGGGCAACATTTCCCATGTCCTTGGTGTGTAACTTTAGACATGTTGTCCAACTTCTCTAAGGCTCAGCTTTCTCATTAGGAAAACGAGTATAAAAATAATAGATGTCTTTTAGGTATGTTGTGAGGATTAAATGAAAAAATATTTGTCAAGTGCTTAGAGTGCCTGACACAGAGTGAATCTTCAATGAATGACAGAACTGCTAAGAGGAAAGCCAAGTGGTCCTCACACATTTCTGTGCATCAATGCATCAACCTACCTGTGGAGGCATTCTTTTATTATTTATTTATTATGTTTTATTTTTTTAAGTACAAATGCTTGGTCTCTATCCTGGGAGATTCTGCTCGGTAATTCTGAGGTAGGGTCTAAGCTTATGTGTTTATAAAAACCTCCATGATTGTTCTGATGAATTCACCTATTTAGGAGCAAAAAAATAGTACAGATTTTTTTAGTTGCTCAGTTAACATGGAGTTAAAGTAAACTTTTGCTTGAACTATTTTGGTTCAGCTCTCTTTGTTGAGAAGATTAATTGGAATCATTGCTAAATTTGTATTTTGTATTATGCTGGAAGAGATTTAACTGGGGTATTTTTAAAAGATTTTTATTTACATTCATATGTCAGTGAGGTCACAGAGTAAGCCTAATTTTCCATAATTTACTGTTAGTAAAATGAAAGAACAGACATGTGAGAAAGCCCTGGAAAATTACAGAGTCATTTCACTGGCATGGATATATTGTGGTGTTTGCTATATCTTGTAGCTTTTATTTCGTTTTAATAAACATAGGCAAATAAGCAAAAACTTCCAAATCAAATTTTTTTTTCAGAGTTATATTTTGTTGTTGACTAAGCTCCTTTCTAACTGTCCTAATTCAAAATAAGTAAACAGACTCTTCAGAGATGAAGATCAAGAGGTGCTACACGCATAAGAAAAGCAACTCTCAGAAAAAGGTATATGTTGGCCTGACATGGCCACCCTTCACATTGCTTGCCATGATTGTTTAACAAAAGAGGGCATTTTTTTCCCTGGGAGTGACTTTTAAATATTAAACAAAAACCAGAACTGTCCTTAATATCCTCTCATTAGCAAAGATCAGTTTATTAGGTTAACAACCTGTTACCTTGGAAGAGAAAGGGATATTGTCCTAGTAGACCTTGTGCTTCAGCAGTGAGGTAAAGGAAGCACACAAGCCTACAGCAACAAAGGATAGCTAGGTCCTAGAGGTATCCAGAGAGGGTAATTGGGAGGTGAGAAAACCAATCGCATCATTTTCACCATTGTTGCCTAAGGCAGCCCTGGGTTCAGCTGGTATATTCCCTTTTCCGGCTCAGACTGATGCCTTTCATAGGCCTGGTTGGTAGAAATCAGAGTGATTTATACTCTGACTCATCTCCGCACAGGAATCCAGGAAAATTCCAAAGCTGCCACCACACCAGAAAGAGTTTATAATTTAGAGAGTTTTTAGAGAGCAGGCCACTGATATATTCTCTCCCTGGATCTAAGAATACAAATTGCATAGATTATCTAAAAGCTTACCTAGGAAAATACTGATTTTCTGGGGACATTTTGCCTGTGGGGTAGATAAGTCTCTGCGGTGTAGATATAACTCAACATTATGTATTGGCAAGATGTTGGTAGACCACGTTGACATTGATCAAGATGTTGGTGAAGGAGGTGGTATACCTAGACTTTAGTTTTAAAACACCTGGGAATTGCTGTTTCCGTATATAAAATGAGAATGATAGTGTTTGCTTTTCTTACTTCATGGGGTTATTATGAAGCTAAAATGAAATTATATATATGAAAACTGGAAAATGTTTTATTGTTGTGGCATAGGAATCGAGAGGAAATTGAGTTTTTTAATATATACAATTTTCTAGTAATTTATCCTAAACCTTATCAGACACATACTTTCTTTTTCTTATTAAGTAAACTTTTTTTTTTTCATTTTTCGATATGATTCACCAAAAGTTTTGAAATCAAGTTGTAAGACAGCCTTTTAAAAAGGTGAAATTTGCTGAAAGTTACTGAACTATCTGGAACACGAAAATGAAAGTCTGTAGAAAAAGTGAAATCTTGTATTTTCTTTCTTTGTTTATGAATGTAATGTTTTATTTAAGTCCAGTCTTAGACAATGGATTTCTAAAATATGGCTCTTTAAATTTTCAAAACGGAGAAGGTCTCTTCAGAATTGTTCATTTAACCAGCAAAGAATTGCTTGCTCACAGCTGGAAGCCTGAGCAGCTGTTGACTCTGACACTTTTCTATTCAGGGATCTTCACTGCACCATCAGGAGGATGATCAACAACGTATGTGGTCAGAAATATGTCCCGAGGCAAACCCGCTCCAAGGCCACCCCTCCACACATATCCTAACACTAGGGAACAGACAACTCAGAGCCCTGTGTCACCTGAATGGGGGAGATATCCTCCCCCGTGAGGAAAACCAGCCTCTACAACTAACTACTGTCTGACCCATGGTCAGATCACAGAGCTCATGCAAACAAGGATTCCTGGAAGGACTCGAAGTCAGTTAGTCTCTGGATTTGATATGTTTTGAATATTTTTCAATATCTCTTTTTTTACATTATGCAGGAAATTTCCCTTTCATTTGGAGTGCATTCGTGGATCTTTTTAAAAGTTACTTTTATAAAAAATAGCTAACTCCATGCTAAACTTATAGGAAGAAGAATAAGCAAAAAGAATATTTCAGAATAGCTACTACTGTGGTACTATTTATTGTATCCACTAGAGGACTCTTTTCAAAATATCTCCCCTCTTATTCTTTGTGGCCTCTGGCATTTGAAGCTCAGCTGACTCTTGAGTTGGGCCACTGGCTACATATCAGTGTTAGAATGAAAACATTCCCCATACTTTAACACCTCCTGCTAGTTCAATAAAGTGATGTTTAAATAACTGAACTGGCGTCAATGAACTGTACTTGCCATTTTTTCCTGCTTCTTAGCTAGATAAAATGGAGATAATTATGAAGTGGATGAGCAGGTTTAATGAAAGCCAGTTTCTTTTGGTATACTCCTGAAGCAGCAATCATCATCTGTTTGGCTTTTGAAGAGCAACAATTATAATCACTTAAACCCCCAAGGGGAACAAAAATAGAATTTACATTAGCATATAAAATATACAGCTGGATTGGGCAAGCCTATAAAATTCTGGGGAAATCATTCTAATCTGAATGCTATTCAAACTCACAAGTAAAATGAGTTCAAGAGTATTTTACATGCCTCCTTTCTATAAAATAATGTATATAACAATGTGGAGAGGATTTTCCTAAAAACGAACACAAGAAAATAAAAAATTGTTGCCAGGAGAGAATCCCAGCAGGAACAGGCTAAACTGTATTGTTAAGCTATCGAGAGCAAAATGCATAACGATATTCATAAGATGTACTAATCACTCTGAAGTGAAGGTTTTTCACAGCAAAACTACATACATCTGGGAGTTTAAGAGAAAAAAAAAAGATGGTTTTAGTCTGATCAATGATGAAACTTAATCACAAAAACAGAAAATTTCAGATTAATAGTATTTTTCTCCTCTGTTGTAAATGTGAAAGCAATACAAAGGACAGTGAAATCGCTTAAGCTGCTACCCTATTGTTATGAAGCAAAACTCTTTCTCCTATTTTAAAACATTTTCCATATCATTTCCTCTCAAATATCCTCTTTCTTACACACTTCATTTTCTAATTCCAACCCAGATCACAAGTAATCTCTTTCACCATTTATATTTAATTACTTTTGTTTTTATGTGCCTTTCACGGTTTACAAGATACTTTTTTTTTTTTTTGATAGAGCATAGAAGAATAAAAATGGAGCCTTTGCTTTATGCATTATGGTACTAGCAACAAAACACTAACATAATCAATATATTAAAGGCTTTCCCGGCTGTGCACATTTGTCAAAGGCAGTGTATCTGAGAAATTACACTAATGAATCTTGAAAAACTCAGCATCCTACACTGAAAATTTGCCCTCCACCACAAATACATATCAGTATGTAAAACTAGAAAAATATATATCCCACCTTTCTGTATATTATTTGAAAACTGTCTGTTAAATTTTTTTACAATAGAAAAAAAAAATCAGTGTGCAAAACTTCACCTCTACTGAGATGCCCATGCTGAAGCCAACCCGTAGGCATATTGGTGATAGCTTCCTCTGTGCTCCTCAAAGCACTTTGTACATACCTTCGATAGCATTTATCTCAAAGCATCATTAGCATTTATTGACATGTCTCTCTCCTACACAGACTGTGCATTACCAGATAGCACAGCCATCTTTTCCAGCAGGGTACACCCAAGCTTGAGTACTGTGTTTAAAACCTAGCAAGCATGCAATAATGGTCGTTGAGTGAAGTATACTAATAATCTGTATTCCAAGACACATAAAAATGTTATAGTATCCATGTTAAGAATTAAACTTTTATATTAAATGCCACAATATTAAATTCAATGGTGATACATTTGAAATTCAAAAGTTTAGATTTCCATAGCAATCTTAGCTCTCATCGTCCTTAATACCAAAAGATAGTGACACTTTTAAAAAAAGATTTTATTAAAAATTTATAATGTTAATCAAGTCTTTAAACTATCTACCCCATAGTTAATAATTGTTACTGGAAACCCTTGAAAAGCTGATTTCTTAGTTCTGAATGATAATGAGCTCAGGTTTTCTTAATTTTATATCTCTATTTTTAAAAATGTAAAATCATTAATATTGCTTTCTCAGCCCTCATGAATGTTCATCAGATGTGGTATCTAGCTTGTATTATTCTGCCCTTTGCTGTAAGCCCTTCATGCTCTGAGACACCTTGAAAGTCTATAACATATAACTTTACTTTGAACGCAAAATGTAATTTCATGTTCAAAAGAATTTACAGGGATAATGGAGGTGCATAACTGGAAGGATTCCAGGACCTATGCCGGAACTTCTTCAGCTTTTTTCCTGATTTAAGCATAGTCCACATTTTTCCTACTATTTTTTCATGAGAAATTATCATCTTGTACAAAGTTAGGAGAAAGCAATAATGGAGAGGTAGAAGAAAATAGACTCCACGGACCTATCTTCAAATATTCTTGGGTTTTACTTAATAATAAAAGTAGTTAATATTCTTGCCACTAGATAAAAGTTAGTTTTGCAGTATTACCCTATAAGTTTAAAACCAAAAAACTACTTTAAAATTTTTCCTTTTTTGCTTCTTACTGATATAATAACCATAACTCTATATTTTCATGACTTTAAAGGGATAGAAGAATAAATTGTCCAGACATACTCCTATGATTTTAGTACTTAATAATGTAATGTAAAATTCCAAATCAAGGATAAAATAGAAAAATATACATTCTATTAACTATGATAAAAACTGAGCCTGAATTTTATTTAAAATGGAGACTAGGAACTAAAATTAGTTTTTAGAGTAGAGTAAAAATCTACTCTAAAAGGGTCTTATAAGGCATTGTCTCCAAAGCCAACAGAGTTGGGCTATATGTGAACAATTGATAGAATATTGTGGAGTTGAAGCACTCAGGCCTTACAATGCTCCTCTTTATAACACTGGTTCTTAAAATCCAAAATTATCTAACATTTAGAAAACCTATTGGAATTCTCAAAATAATGTAGTTTAAACATGATAGATCTGAATGATTTCACTTTACGGGAATCTGAAACTTATAAAACGGATGCATCAGTTTTTAAAAAGTTCCTCACTTAACAAGAGCATTAATTCAAAAGCTCTTTAAAGGTGTGAGCTCTCTGCATTTTTAAAGAGACCCAATTGAAACAAAAGATTTACAGAAAACAACTAAAAAAAGAAAAGAAAAGAAAAGAAAAAAACAACAACTCAGGAGCCCAGTTATTGCATAAAGTGCAGAAAAATAGAGTTACTCTGAGTGATTTCATTTCTTCTAGGGGAAAGGGGGAAATTGGGTAGTTTTCTGTTCAATGTAAATGATGTCCTGAAACATTTTTTTCATTGCTACTTAGGGGGACTTGATTGAATAATCTTGATAAAATCTTAACACCTCTACTTTTGCAGATCCAAGCTAATAAACAAACCAACCTGAAGAGATGCAATATCCATGCCCCAATCTCTCAGTTCTAAAGATTATATAAGTAAAAAGGAGCAAAATCAGAGCATTTTAAAGGGAAAGGACTTTTTCCAGTATTAATTAGTCTATCCATCTTTAACATTTAAAAAGCCATCACAAAATGGGACCCTATTTGAAACTTTTTATTTTCTGTATGGCTTTTTTATATCATTGTTTCTTTAGTTCATTAAATGAGGGCAGTTTAAAAAAACAGAGGGCCCCTAATCACCCCTAATCACCAAATGATTAAATTTATTTAATTGATTAAAAACATATCAAGGTAAACTCTAACTTAGAAATTATTATGGCTAAAAAAATCATCAAATGACTTGCTACCTATGAAATCATAAGGTAATATTTTATTACTTTAGCAAGTTTTAATGTAATTGAATATTTAAAGTCTTTAAAATGAAAAATAAAATTCTGTGTAATTTGGTAAATGGAAAACTCACACTGCTTATTTGATTTTTAAGTTCCCTTTTAAGGAAAACTGGGTTTGCAGTAAGTTTTCCTTTATTAAGTAGACATTGTTGGTACTTATTTTAAAATACTTTTGTTATTATAATTGATTTAATTTTCCTCTCCTTTTGTTTGTTTTGGGGTAGGCTGGAGAATGCAATAAATTCTCCAAAATCAATGTCCCCAAAGAGAAACAATCAGCTAAACTAGGCTAATGTATCAAAATCCAATATGGGGATGTAGTTAGGAATAATATTTCAGCAAGAATGTTTTCTACAAAACTCTTTTATCAAGAAAGGAGCCAAGATTAACAGGTAATGACTCCTATTCTAAGAATTTGTGGAAATTATGTGAGTTTTATGTGGAGCTATAAGGGTCTTTTTAAAAGAGTAAATTATTTCATGTTTTCTCTTATTTGATTCTCATTCTGCTTTTTGTTGGATCCAATTTTAGAGTCAGCTAGATTTTGATTCAAATCCTTACTTCATGATTTATTAGCTGTGTGATCCTAACTCAGGGGTTCTTAACCTTTTTTGTTCCACAGACCCCTTTGCCAGTAAGGTGAAAACCACGGACCCCTTACTAAGTCCACACTCTACTGTGTATTATTTAATAAATATATCACACCTGCACCAACACTTCCCCACAAGAATAATGTTTTTTTGAATTTTAATTCAAGTTCATGGACCACTTGTTAAGAACTCCTGCCCTAACTAGTAAGTTTCTAGAGTAATAAAATATACTAGCTAGACTAGTTTTGAAGATTAACTGAGATATTATATGTAAAGCACTTAGCACTGTGATAGGATCATGGCAGGTAGACAACAAATGCCAACTATTGAAGTTAACGTATTAGCTGTTTTAGATTGAGTAGCTGATAGAAGATACACCTTAAATTTAATGCTAATTAGAAGTAATAAATGGAAGTCATGTTTTGCATCTAAAAATTCTGGTATCACTACAGTCTGTCTTTTTTGTTCATAGGCACATTTGATGCCCTAAACATGGTACAAGGGGTAAAACCTGCAATGTAATATTAAATTATTCTGGCTACCAGTCACCTCTACCCCTACATCTCATCCATTTTTCCCTTTTATTTATGATAGCTATTCACTTAAAGTGAATCAATGTTATGGGAAGCAATGAATATTTCTGAGAGTATTGCTTAGTTAAAACACAGAATTTTGTTCTTATGAACAGTATTATAAGTATTCTCATCTTTGTAAAATTTATTTTAATTGACTGAATTTTAGGGAAAATGTCAGAACATGACCACTCTATTTCTAATGTGCCAATAACATATAATTAGAATGTTAAGAAAGAAATGATTATAATACACCATTTTTACATAAAGAAATTTCCATATTGAGAATATTTACTAAACCTAAAATCACCCCAGAATTATGGTTTTAGTGAGGGAAAGTACCAGGAATATATGTCATTAAATAGATCTAAATACTTTGAAAAGAAATTAAACCCCATACACTATTATTATCACTTTCAATTATCCAACTTATTTTAAATAATAATTTTTATTAGTGTCTTCAACTGAAACATTTTCAGTCTGTGGATAGAAAACTACAATAAAATTGAAAGCTTGTTTGAGATTATGAGCATGATAAAACATCTCCAATTAAAAGTATTTCTCCAATTAAGTGTCAAAATAATCTAATTTTATGTATGTACAAGTAGTATATTTACTTATCTATGTAGCAGTAGTAGATAGTGAATTCTTGCTTTAAGATTGTATAATTAATTCAGTTTAAGATGTTCATTATAAAACCTCACAGACAGTGCTAGTATGGGTTAACATTAATTACAAAATTAAATAGCTATAATGGTTGAGTGGTATTGCCCAAAATAAATTGTTTTAAACACTGTTAGTTGACTATCTGTGATATAAGGATATCAGTTCATAAGAAAAGCAAACTTCCCAAATGAAATTCTTTTTACTAGAAATACATAAAATATTCTAAACTTTTCTTAGTTTTACAAGTTTTACTAAATTGATTCCTCTTTTAGCAGCTATTCAATAGCTATATGAATTGAAAACTGTTTTAAGGACACTAATTGCAAATAGCAAGCTTAAAAGCAAAAATGATGACTTTGGAAGGTGATTGCAAAAAGCATCACTTTTCTGTTACTGATATTTTACAGTTCCTTCATGTAGAACTGACAAAAAATAAGTTAATTGTTAAGTTATTTAAATATATGCCCAATAAAATACATTAATTTATCTTTATTGCAGTGCAATTAGTAAAAAAGTTATTTTCTGTTTCCTGTGATCAAAGTTTATAATTACTTTAAGAGTCTTTATTTCAGAATAGTTCTTTAGAAATGTAGGCACATAAAATGATATCTGCACACATTAATGAAAGTTAAGAATGGGCTTAACAAAATAAACAAGAAAAAAGTCCTTTCTGGGCATTTTTGCTTCCATCCCATCTTTCAAATGAGAAAGATGGCTTGCCTCATCAAAGAATATACAGGTCCATTCCAATATAGGGCATCCCAGTCATCTCCATGGCGACAGCCCTTGATAATTTAAAAGTCAACTAGATCTACAAACAAAAAGTTAAAACAGTTGAGCACTTTAATTCTTTTAAAAAAGTGCATAGCTGGCCACACAATTTAGAATTCTCTAGAACAGAGAAAACTGTTTGATTTTCTCTTGAAAACTTGAGATTGTTAACTTAGACACAAATATTAAGTTGGATAGCTATTTCCAGAAAGTGAATGAGAAAAGGGGGTAAAACCAAGAAATCTTTCCATGGAATACACCTCTATTTTTAAAACAAATAAAAGGGATTAGGAGAGGGTGTTGAGGAAGAATGTTTAAATCAATTTGCACACTTTGAGTAAAAAAAAAAAAAAGGAGGAGGTGAGGAAGAGAGAAGGGAAAAGTGAGAATGAGTGGCAAGCAATTCTGTTCTCCAGCCTCAAATCTTTTAAGACCTCAACTTTCCAAATGTATTATTTGATCATTTGGAGTTTAAAGTTTGCCTAGAATGATGTCTTCTAATGTTGCTACCTGAGGTAGTGTGAGGAAGAAGGGGAGAGGTCTAACAGTGCAGGTGAGGGGACAGAGATAGGAGGGGGAGCCCACTGTTCCTTTTCTCCCTCTGGATTTTGATCAGGAATGACCCGGCCACTGTGCCAGAGTTCAGGAAGTCAGAGCTGCACGGTTCTTTTGAAATCAGACAATAACCTAGTTCCCTTCGCCTCCCTCCCCTGCATCTCTCCTCTGCTGACTGCCAACTCTCACCCACTTTAAATGCACCAAACTCATTACCATACCATGAGTATTGAACAGAGAAATACAGAAGAGAAAAACAAAATTAGAGCTTCTGTTGGTTTTTGTTGTTGTTTAACCGCTCCCTCCTCCCAGTCCACAGCTCTTTGTGTGTGAGGAGTCCCCTTCAAACCACCCATAGACCAAGCATACAAGAAGAAATGGTAATTTTTGTTTTAAAAGTTCACTTACCACGGCAACCTCATATTGCTTTGTCATGCTTTTGCACTTAATTTTTCAAAACTGCTTGTGCAGGGCGCAGAACGGGGAAGGCAGGACTAAAGTATCTCTAGTAATCACAACAAAAAGGAGAGAACATTCACCAATCAGAATTACATTTAAATGCACAATCAAAACCCAGAACAAGACACACGGTTCGAACCATAACAGGGAGGGGGTAGGGGTGGAAAAAGCCAAGCTCACAAAACAAAAGGTAAAGGGGAGAGTTAAGTGGGCGAAGGGGAAATTGATCCAAGCCGCCGTTTGACTGAGGACTGGCTTAAAACCACCACCACCACCACCCCGCCCCCAGCATCCCGCGATTACCCGAGTGACTGCACTTGCCTCCAGCCAGCTCAACTGCACGAGAGGAAAGCCCCATTTAAGTTCACTAGCCCTGCCACAGTCTTCCACTGCCTGAAGGGTTTTTTCAGGAAAATACTTCCAGAGGCATCCTTCCACTTGAGGTCTGGGCTTGACTGATGCTGCAGGGCTGCTGCAACCAGGGCTGCTGCGAGCAGCTGCTAAGACCGCTGCCGTCTCGTTCCTGCCTCTTTCGCGCTGCACAATAGCCCCGGCTGGGTGCACCTCATTAAACCAGCCCGAGAGCCCCAGGAGCAGGGCAAGCAGTGTGACAGCGCTGCCCCTTTGTAATGACTGCGTGATGGATGCAACCGAAGGGTGGGGTCTGGGTGGGTCAAAACTGTTAATGACAGTATGTATCATTCTGTCTGTCCTCCAGGAGAGGGAAGCCCCCTGCCCTCCCCCGTAGGTCTCTCTGTCTTTCTCGCACGCGCGCGCGCGCGCGCGCGCACACACACGTTTTTCTTCTTCTTTCTCCACCTCCCTATGGAATTTTCTGCTGTCAGGTTCAAAAACTCTGAAAACCATTGGGTCATTTCCAACTGAAAAGACGATGGCCAGTGAATTCATCCAAACACTTAAGAAAGGAAAAGATCCTAAAATCGAAAGAGGCCGAAGGGGGGGAGAAGTGCTCGGCGGTGAGGGTGGGGGTGAGCAAGCCCGCCAATAGTTTGCAACTGTCGGTCAATACACACCACCAACTCTGAGCGGCTCGGAGCGGCGCCGGACCGCACTCGCCCGCGAACCAAGTTCTTGGAAGGGCCGGGTACAATCTGAGGTGCGCGCGGCAAAGGAGGGGCGGATTAAATTCCACCAGAGAGGCCCCAGCCCTAGGGGAGATTGCAGGAGGGACACCTGCACCCAGACCACGCGCGGTCCTTGGGGGAGGAACCCTGCACCCAGACCGAGCGCCCGACTCGCCGGGGAGGGGCTACCAGGGTGCGGGAGCGAGCTCCCGTGTCCGGAGCGACAGAGTAGGGCGAGGGGTTCTGCCCCTGGCTGTTGAATCCCCCTCAAGCCAACGACCTCGTCCCACTTTAGAGCGGAGCTGCTCGGCGCGGGGGAACGCCGACCCACAGGTGCGCAGCCGGCTCAGCAAGTTCGGGACTCTGACCCCAGTCTCCTTCTCTTCCCTCCATCCTGACCTGTCTTCCCCTTTCCCTCTCACTCCACTCGTCGTCTCTTCCAGGCTGCCCAGGCTCTTCCCAGAAGGCGGAAAACACGTAAGGATCTCTCGCCTCGCCCCGGGTGTGAGGAGTGTTGATCTTCGCTGCCTCCCTACCGCTCCCACCCCGTCGAAAACATCTGCGGATTTTTTTTTTCCTTTCAATTTTGTTAATGGTCGGGAGTTCACAGTTACCAATATTTCATTTATAGGAAAGCCTTACAGGATACTTTATTTCTCTACGTGGACAAATAGACTGTTCTTTTACACTCAACTTTCCATTTTCAACTTGTACACAGTCCTGATGTGGCTAGAAAACACCGGTTCAAGCATCCTGAGAGATTTCGCCAGAATCTCGTGGGTGATATTTGTTTGTTAGAGTTTATGGCGCACCACTTCTCTGACACTATGTAATCGACTTCTCTATTTTATCATTGATGCCTTACAGCAGCCAAGAAAAAACAGGAAACGGAGAGAAAATAGGACATTTATGTCTAATGAGGCATTTTCCCCATTATATGTCAGCTTTTATTTATCAGTCACTTAAAATTTGTGTACATAATTTGTGGTCTGTTTTAGGCCGTGGAAGAGCACTGAAAATTTTATGCCATTCTTCAAAGAGTTTCTGATCCACGGAGAAGGTAAAAGAACAGACGCTCTCAGTTGCTCCTAATGGGAAACCACTTTTAGGAGGTTGAAAGGAGACCTTGTCAGAAGACTTTCAGCGAAGAAAATAAAGGGTGTGGCTTTGTCTTCACGTGGTTCCTCCAGCTTGAAGAAGCCTTCAAGCACACAGAAGCCTTTCATTTTTTAAACCAATAAGAATTGTATACGATAAACAAAATAATGGATTCTATGTAAATAGCTCTTTTAAGGGCATCTGAAAACGGTTATTTTTAAAAATCTCTTATTGTTTTACTAATATTTGCATAATTTAAAAGATTGTTTTATAAAACAGTTGTAAGCGGAGTTTTAGTATGCTATTAATTTTAAGCAGAGTAATGAACTATGAAAGTTTGTTATTAAAGCTTTTCAATTCCTCAAGACCTAGAAGGGCAAGATACTAAATTTTCTCTGAACATATTCTCCTGGTTGAAAACTACTAGGACATTATAAAAAAAAACAAAAACAAAAAAAACCTCATTAGCTGGGTGAGCAAGTGGGATTATTTCCAACAGACTTTTCAAGGATTTTTGAAGGCATTGTGGAACATGTGTGCTTTTACTAAGTTTCCTTTTCTCTGATCTTTTCTCCTCAAACCTAGAACCAACTACATTTATTAGGAGAGGAAAAATGGAAGGGGTGGGAATGTAACTAGTGGAATAAAGGTGTTTTCCCTCACCCTTTGAAAAACAGACTAAAGAGCAATAAATTTAGAAATTGGGTCTTTTAACAAATGAAAATTTTAAGATGTGATAAAAACAGCACCCAGTAAATGTGTGTATGAACTATATTAACCTTGTGAAACTTAAGTTTGCACCTGGGAGAAGTTAACACAGTTGGAGATTATTAAGACATACCAACTCAGCATTAATGAGGAGAACTTGAGTCAAGTGTGGAACACAGTTTAACTGAACTGGCAAGAATCATACATCTAAAGGTAAACAGAAATTTTTCTAGAAGATAAAGATCAAGCCCAAAGATATGGTAAAAAAAATATGGTAGATATGGTAAAAAAAAAAAAATTGTACCTTGCAAAACATTTATCCTACCAAAATTTCCTTGCCCACTCCACAATAACCTGTATCATTGTATTAGTACACATTTGAGAAGAGGGTATGTAAGACCTAAACAAGGTAATATGTTCTATTTTTATTAACATGATTATAGGTCTGATTTATTTCAGGCCCTGCTAGTGGCAGGGCAAATTAGAGGGCAAAATAGTTTCTTTGGCATACATCAAGTACTACATTATAATTAATAAAAGCAAACTAAAGGAAAATATATAAGCAAGGTATTAAGTAATTCACCATCTGTAAATCTGCCACCAGTGGGTGAATGTTGAGAGTCATTCGAGGGTTTCAGTGACTAATGGAATCCATTGATTAATCCCCAATTGACCTTGGCTTTCTCCTTTTAGGAATGTCTCAAGTTTTGTTACATGTAAGAATTTTTGTTACGTGAGTGAGAATCCAATAAGGATTAAAAATATTCTACTGCATGTTGCCTTTTAACAGCAAATTCAATACTTGATCTTTGGGAAAGCATTGTTCCCGTGCTAGGACTTTTTTTTTTCTCCGCAAACCCATGTCAGAGAATATGGGTTCTGGAGTCATACAGAAATTGTCTTCAATGCTTATAAACTGGGTGACTTTGGACAATTCTGTTAACTACTTCATGCCACACTTCCCTTATTGATAAAATTGACGGCATGAGGACCATCTCCTAGGGTGGTTGTGATGATTTAATGATACAATGTGTGAAAACACACTGCCGAGTAAAATGTAAGCCCTACCGAGACAGACATTGTAATTTGGCTCACTCAATGTGCATTCTCAATCCTCTCCTCCCTTGTTTTATTCTAATTTAGACGCTGGAAAGTCGAACTTTCAATTCCCTGTTTTTCTTGCAGTTGGTAGTGGCTATTTGATGCAGTTCTCGCAAATTAAATGAATATATATTTGCTGAGGGTTCTTCTAGGAAACTTTTGCTTTCCTGATGCAAGGGGAATAGACACAAAGGCCACCATCTTTTTCCCCTTTTCCTTACCCCCTTCTTCCCACCTGGAATATTGTGTGATGTCTGGAGATGGCACAACCATCTTGCAGTTTGCAATTATGGAGCAGTTAGTGGAGAAGAAAGATGGGAAGCACCAATTAGACCTGGACTGCCCACCTTTGGAATTCTTGTGTGTAAGCCACGTTTAGCTGAGTGTTGTGTAACTTGAAGCTTTCCCAAGTGATACATCTGCTACTGTTGGCGTGGTTTCCTGCTTGTAAATGAAATCTGCCTTGATTATCTGTATGACCCTGATGTCAGCCATTTTGAAGAATTCCAGGTAAAAGATTTCTCTGATACTTCACCTATAAACAGGTCACTAGTGTTGGGTTAAATGGTCTGCTCAAATTATTTAACCAGGAGTTTGTAAGGACTTTTTTTTTTTTTTTAAAAAGGAAGTCCTGCTACTGATTATTCTTTTTGAGAAAATTCCATAATTGTCCTGTAATAGCCTGAACTTAAACTTTATCTAGTCCAAAGAGCTTTCCCCTTCCCTTTCATAACAAAATTTGCTTGCTTTAAAAATTTTTTTTTCAAACAAATGTATTCACCTTGGAATGTATTCATATTGGAATATTCAAAATATTAACCTTGGAAGACTATAAACACTTATTTATGAGTCTAGTTTGCTGCCATAGTTCAAAACAATTTTAAATGCCCTTTTTAGGAACTATGTTCAAAATCTGAATCAAAGGTTTATGGACCATCAAAAATGTTGGCAAATATGTTTTCTGAAGATTGGAATTGATTTTGGAAAATATCCAAAAAGTTGTTCAGTGTAAAATCTAGTAAATTAAGTGAGCGATCACTTAAAATCTGAATAATACTTTTTTATTGTTAAACAAGCAATTAGGTGTGTACACAAAATCACACCTAAAGCAGGTCTAAAAATGTAGCATTAGTGGAATTTTCAAATAAACATATACTGCATATATTTTCCCAAGGTGACTGTTTTGGAAGTCCACATACTTGATTGCATGTGGTAGCTAATCATGTCAGTCTCATAGCTATTTTTAGTTGTAATTTCTTTAATAAGCTAGATGTTTCCTTTTCATCTTTACCCTCGATTCTGTCATTTCTTATTTTGAAACAGGCTCAATTTTCAATGGATTCAAAGTTATTTTTGTAGTATAGCACTTTACAGTAATAAAGTACAAGTAGCAAGACAGAATAGTGGCATGGATAAGGCAGTAAGATTTAGAATCAAGTAGAATTTCACTGAGTGCCAATCTTACTAGTTACTGTGATTATTTAACCAGTTAAGTCTGTTATTAATCTGTAAAAAGATAAAAAGTATACCTACCTCAGAGAATTGTGAATATTAAATATAATAAATATGGGGTTTGTGTAATGGTTGGCATCTAGTAAGTGGTTAACAAACATCACATGATAATACTATGTTAGGCATATAGTCAGGTTGTGAGGTGCTTAAAATATAAATAATACTAGGCCATTTCCAAGAGTTGCTACCAAGAACTATAGCTCTTCAAATAATTTAGCTAATTAAAAGTTAATTGTGAATAGTTAATATGGATTGGTCTGGATATTTATTTATTTATTTTTTAATGCACTGGAAAGAAATTTGGTCCTAGACAAATCAGTCCTGGTTCCAGAGTATGTTCCTAGGTAAATCTCTTGACTCACCTAAGTCTCATTTTCCTCAGTAAATTGTACCTAATGCCTGTTTTCCTAGGGAAATGTTCTCAAAACACAGGTAAGAACCTGGTAATTTCCCCCTCCCCTTGTTAATAAAGAATAGGAAACGGATGCATTTCGTAAGAACCAGAACCAATAATTCACAATTAACTTGAGGTTTACAAAGGTTCTCTAGAGGTAGTTCATAACTCAGTGAACTAAGATGAAAGTAGAGAACTGTTGGTTTAGATCATATGGGCTTACCACACACCAAGCAGTGGTGACTAAATAAATATTAGTGTTTGGGTGCAAGTTACTCTACTTATTTAGCCTGTTACTTCATCTCTAAAATAAGAAGGTAGAATATGAACATCCCTTTCAGTTATTCAACTATTTTCTTCTAGTTAATTTTAAACAAAATATAAAAGACACACTTTTCTGTTTCTCATTTGACTCAACAAGACCTATCCCTTACTGACCTAATTGTACTTAGTATGGGGAAAATGGAATTGGGGAGAGGAGTAGAGAGAGACAAGAGAGTAAAATAAAATCTTTCAGTAGACTTTGATTAGAGTTTATTATGTGTTTAAGTGTAGAATCTCAGAAAGGAATTATATTTTTCAGAGGAAAATACAAATCCTCTTAAAATCTCTAGATTTTAAAAATGTCAGATAGATGATGAATTGAACATCTGATGTTATGCAGGAAAGTTTATTTAGGAAAAATTACATATATATGTAGGTATATATATTTTTTTAGGTAGAATAAGATTCCACTGTAGACCAAAGTTTCTCAAAGTATGATCCACAGACCAGCAACATCACTATCACCTGGGAAATTGTTAGAACTACAGATTATTGGGTCTTACCCTGGACTTATTGAATCAGAAATTCAGGTGAAGGCTGTAATCTATGTTTTAACAAGCCTTCCAGGGAATTCTGATGCGAACTTTTGAGAATCATTGCTGCTGTCTTGAGCAAAGGAATGTGTCCTCCAGTGTGACTTTGCAGCAACTCCCATCAAGAGTTGGAGTCTCTAGCCACACCCTTGGAATCGGGGCTGGCTTTGTGAAGTGCTTTGACTAACAGAATGCAGCAATAGCTACAGCATGCCATTTCTGAATCCTGGCACCACCATGTAAACAGTTGCGGAGTAGTCTATTGAAATAAGAGGCCACATGGAGGAGAGCCCAGTTGTCACAGCTGAGGCAATCTAGACTAGCCTAAGCCAGCCAGGGCCTAAACATGTAAGAGCGCCCAGCCAAGATCAGGAGAGCTGCCTACGGGACCTAGAGCTGATGCATGAGTCATCCAAGTCAAGACTAGAACTGCCCAACTGACACATAGGCCCATGTACAATAATACATGCTTATTGTTTTAAGCCGGTGAGTTTTGGGATGGTTTGTAATGCAGCAGTACATGAATTGATACACTCTGCCCCAAGTGTAGAATAGAGACTCTTCCAATTCCTCCTTAAGAAGCTTTTTAAACAATAATCACACTTTAATTAGGTTAAGGTGTGTTATTTGCGAGGCCATAACATTTGCTACTGTTTCTGGATTTAGTCTAGATTCTTGACTTATGCTGCAGAAATAAATTTCAGAGCACATCAGGTGAGTGAGGCCAGCAATTTATTAAGGTAGGGAGAGAAGAGAAATGGGAGAAAATAAGAGATCACGGGTCCCTGAGAGAGGGTAAGGGGCTGAAAAGTGATAGAGAGGGCTGATTTATAGACTACAGTTTCCCATTTTAGATTATAAATGCCCAGGTTTTACTTGCGTGTTTATCCTCGCAGGGGGGACATGGCAAGAGCAGGGTGCAGAAGCCACAAGGGCTCCAAGCGCGGCAGCAGGCAGGAGGGGTCAGGAACAGGAGCAGAAGGGACGATTTGGCCTTTGCGCCTGCTTTTTAAACTGTTAATTATTTCACCCCTTTGCTAATGGCATGGGAGGAGTCCTAGGTGTTTGCGGTTTTGATTGAGTACCCCACCCATCAATCCCCCAGGTGGGGCCAATGATAATGTCCCAGGAGAATATTGGAGACTCTCTTGGGAATCTCTGGGTATCTCATTCTGCGTGGTGGAAATCTCGCGAGGATCTTCCAACAGCCATCTTGGGGCGTTATCAGTGTCCACGTAGACTTATTGCCAGGTTCCAGATCTATCTATCAATTCCTAATCTTACTAGCCTGCTTCACTACCATGGAAAATTTTATGAAGATCATTTAAGCAATTTATATACATCATTGCTACTTCTTGCAACAACTAATAAAATGGAAATTATTATTAGTCTTATTTTACAGATGAAGAAATTGAGACTAATAGAGGTTAGATAATTTACTCAACGTCACGCAGTAAGTGGTGCAGTTGATATTGGAACCCATGTCTTTTTCGCTCCAAATTCCTTACCTTTCCACTTTGCCACCCTGTAGGATCTGGAAGAACTATAAATAGCTTTCAACTCATACCTCTTATTTTTCAGATAAAGGAAACAAAGAAGTGCAATAACTTGGCTAAAGTCATTCCCAATAGTTTTCAATCTTGATAGTGCCAAATACATCTCTGATTGCAAAAATGGAGATCTGAAAAACAACCTCAGAGTTGTTTTGACCTGGGTCCAGGAATCAACATTTTAAATGAGCATAATAGAGATTCAGCTGCAGGTAGGCCATACATTTTCTGAGAAGGCCTAAGTCAAATTAGCAGGGGAGCAAGGATACAAATTCTGGTCTTCTGACTCTCAGGGAGGTCAGCTTTCAACTGTACCAGTGATTTTAAACAAAAGGAGCAGAAGGCTACCCTGTGGAGTTAGTGGGTCTCGAGGGGGTACATAACAGTATCACCCTCAGAGGCTTTTCAAACCACTCCTTTGTGATCTGGCAAACCTCCCCCACCCTCTCCACAAATAGGAATCCTTGCTATTGTAAACCACTGTTACTGATGGGTTTGTGTTATATTCTCCAGCCCCCAAGTGTATAGGCATTAAAAGGAAACAAAAAAGTTTGAGAACTACTACCGGCACTGTATTATGCTGTCTCAATTAATTTATCTGGTTAAACTTGTTCTTATCCAGTGAAATCTAATTTATAAAGGTTTCAGTGAAAATGGGATTCAGAAGTATTACGTTATGATGACAAGAGATGTATAACGACAAGCTTGGGTCCTGCTCATGCAGCTTTATACCATTTGGGGGCATTTAACTCAATCCCACATTTAGATGACACCTATCTCTGGGTAAGAGCAATGTATGGATCTCTACTTCTGAAGTTTTTAACTTAGTCTAAATCAGGGGTTCTTAACCTTTTTTGTTCCATGGACCCCTTTGCCAGTCAGGTGAAAACCATGGACTCCTTACTAAGTCCACACTCTACTGTGTATTATTTAATAAATATATCACACCCGCACCAACGTGTCCCCACAAGAATAATGTTGTTTTTTTTAAATTTCAATTTCAAGCTCATGGACCCCTTGTTAAGAACCCCTGGTCTAAAGGTTATTTTTCTTTGACCATGTTTTCCAATCAAGAATCTCCTGCCTTGTTTCCTGTTTTCTTTCCTAGTGGTTATTAGACCCCTGTATCATTAAGTGACTGGTGTGTCCACGCACAGATCTTATTTATCACCTGTTCTGTTGCTACATACCTGGTGTCCAACTTCACTATTAACTATCTACCTGCCTGGACATCTGCTAAGTTAACTGCTAACTTACCCCTCACCCATAGCCCCCTCAAGATGAAAAAGATTGAAATCTTTCTTGAATGTCTGCCCTTTGGATAATTAACCTCTTGCTTGTTTGTACATTCAGATGTCCAGTCTTTTTTGCACACCACAGGCCCTCTTACTGTTGCTGTTGCCACCACCACCTAGGCTTTAAAAATACTGGCGGAGGGAGGAAAGTGACTGAAACGTGGGTTATTTGCCTGCTCCTGGAAAGAGAGTGTAGTATAGGTATCTAGAGGACAGATATAGAATCTTTGAAATTCTATGATTTCTGTGGGGCAGAGATACCCAGAAAGAACAGTAAGATGTGCCAAGCAGCAAGTTGCTCAAGACAGCTGCTTTATGTTTGCTCAGGCCTTTCCTGGGTTCCAGGATGTCCAGAGGCATGGTCCAGGGAGGAAAGTTGTGCCACGTTTACCTTTTATTTACCATTTTAGTTGTCTATTGCTGCCATAACTAGTTACCACAAACTTAGAGGCTTAAAGCAAATTTATCTTGCAGTTAGGGAGTTTTTTTATTTTGTTATCTAATATATATTTTTTATTTCTTTAAAGATACTTAGATTGCACAAATGTTATACAAAAAATATAGGAATTCCCATATTCCCTGCTCCCCATACCTCCCACACCCTCCCACATAAGCAACATCCTTCATTAGTGTGGCACATTCATTGCAACTGATAAACGCATCCTGGGGCATTGCCATTGAGCATGGACCATAGTTCACATTGTAGTTTACACTCTCTCCCACACAATTCTGCAGGCTATGGGAAGATATATATTGGCATATATCTGTCATTGCAATGCCATTCAGGACGATTCCCAAGTCCCAAAAATAAGCCTCCTCATTACACTTGTCTTTCCTTCCCCCTGCCCCCAGAACCTCCAGCAGCCACTGCCTCCACATCAATGCTGTAATTTCTTCCATTGCTAGAATCACAACAAGTCTATTGAAGAATACCAGTAAGTCCACTCTAGTCCGTAGTTCATTCCCCAATCCTGAGGATTCTGGGATAGTGAGGTCCACTCCACCTCTAATTGAGAGGGAGCTTCTATCCCATACAGCCGATGGATGGGACTCTCTTGCTTGCAGTTGTGGAGCTCTCGTTTCCTTGGTATCGTGGTTGTCAATCCTCACCTCCTTGTTAGTTGTCCTGGGTGAGTCCAATGAACAGGAGAGTAGGTGTTGCAACTCCCTGAGGCTCAGGGCCCAGCTGGCACATGGACAGCCCAAAGATTCAAGTCTCTTGGATGTACACCTACCAACTCTAGCACCAAATATAGGTTCAAATAAAAGGGACAGATGAGCCATGTGTAGAAGCTGTAACTGAGTCCAACTCTGTCACACTCAGAAGCACAAACTCCAAAGTAGGGCCCACTGGCAAGGCACCAAACTCTGGGGCTAAATGCCCTGACGATAGGACCTGGGTTTCTCCAGAGCGCTCAGGAGCCCCACTATTTGGGGTAGTATCCACTTTGGCAGTCTATGAGATCCTGCTGAGATGTGTATAAGTGTTATCTCTGGGACTCACTTTGATGTTTCTTAGCCATATAAACTCATTTGTCTTTACCTTTTCTCCCTTTATTCAAGGTCTTTTTCCAGTTGCATTGCTAGTTGGTGCTTGGTAGTAATCCCATGGTGCCAGGGAGACTCATTCCCGGGAGTCATGTCCCACACTGGGGGGAAGGTAATGCCTTTATATGCTGAGTTTGGCTTAGAGAGAGGCCACATTTGAGCAGGCCTCTCAGGAGGCAACTCTTAGGCACCCCACAACACTAGGCTAAGTTTCAGTTTCAAGAGCAAAGGTTCACAAGCATAGTTGTCAATATCAAGGGCCCATCAATGGACCATCCTAGTTAGGGAGTTTAGAAGTCTGAAATGGGTTTCCCTGGGCTAAAATCAAGGTGTTGGCAGGAATGCGTTCCTTCTGGAGGCACTAGGAGAATCCATTTTCTTGCTTTTTCCAGCTTCTAGAGGATACCTGTGTTTCTTGGCTCCTGGCTTCATTCCTCCATCTTCAAAGCCATGAATGGTGGGTCTTTCTCACATTGTATCACTGATATGGACACTCCTTCCATCTCTCTTTAACTTTTACGGGCCCTGGTGATTACATAGGGCCCACTGAGATAATCCGGGATAATCTCTCCATCTCAAGGTCAACTGGCTAGCAACCTTAATTCCATCTGAAATCTTAGTTGCCCTTTGTTATTTGACCTAATCACAAATTCCAGTGATTAAGACATGGGTATCTTAGGAGGGCCACTATTCTGCCTATTACAGCTATGCAGTAAGGAATTTTCTCATTGTGAACAAGACTTCAGTAATGATGTGCATTCTTTATGATTTCCCAAAGACATAATACAAATAAAAATGTGCCAGGGTCTTTGACCGTGGGGGAGTCATGTAATGTACTGAAAATTCTAAGCAGATTGAGGAAGGAACTGCCGTGCAGCATCCTATAAGAATGTATCTTTTCAAAAGCATATCTGGGTTTGTATTTCATGTATTGTTAGCATTGATTTTCATCTGAAGGCTTCATCCTATGTGTATGAGGAAAACATTTGTAAAAACCACTCTTCCAGGAGAAATGGGGATCAAGTTGACTTCAATGGGTACAGGTATTAGCAAGAGGAACAGAACAAAAGATGGTTTTGTGAAAGTAAAAACAGTTCATCTTTACAATAATGTAATAATTCTAATTCTCAAACCCTCATCATTTCCTCTGGCTCCAACCCTGGATACTAACTATGCTGTTGACTTAGCAGCCAAGTCAGGAATTTAAGGGCTAGGATCCATGCTGCATGCTAAATTCTGTTTACAGAATCAAAACATTTTCAAATGGAAGAGTTTATCTGGAATTTGAAGAAGACATCTACCCTAGTGCTGAGAAAACCTTAGGTCTGAGAAATAATTAAATTATACACTTTTCATTGAGTTCAAAATCAGTTGGTTGAAACAATGAAATATTTCCCTGTTTTTAATTTTCCTGTTAATTTTTTTCCAAAAATTACTCTATTGATTTTGTAAATATAATACTTGCTCATTATAATGAGTTCAAGTCATGCAGAAAAGTAAAAAGTTGAAGAAATCACCACAAATCCATTTTTTTAACCATAATTTACATGTAATGGTGTTATTTTTATAAATAAGCATTGAATTAGAAGCCAAATGAAATGAAAATGAATTGGAATGGACGCTAAACTTCACATAAATGTTTTATTCGGTACACAATATGTTATTTCTTAAAAGTTCTCTTTAAAGTTAAGAAAAGAGATTATGAAAAGCATTAAGATTTTGAAATCATAGCTTTAAAACCTACATATTTCAATTTTATATGGCATCAGTTGTTTCCCTGTTCTGAAAGATGAGGATATTAACTTTACATTCTCCTCTCTCCCAGATCTCTCTCTCTCTCTCTCTCTCTCTGTCTCTCTCTCTGTCTGTCTCTGGTTTGTTATAGACATCTATTTAATGGTTTAGGAATACATACACTCTGGCTTTGCTAAGTTAAAAAAAAAAAGTCAACTTTTCCATGTTTTAAAAAATGGAGTTGATATAAAGATTTGTATATTCATAAACTGTTAATAAAAAAATTGTAAAATGTATGTGGCATCCTTGGGCTGGCCAAGGCATTCCCCGACTTCCCACAGTCCAGGCCTTACAGGGCTCAGGGTCACAGGCAGGCTTTTTGTCTCCAATCTCTTTTTTTTTTTTTAAAGATTTATTTATTTTATTTTATTTATACCCCCCTTGCTGCTTGTGCTGCTGTGTCCATTCGCTGCGTGTCTTCTCTGTGTCTGCTTATCTCCCCCTTGCTGTGAGGTCTTGTCGCATCAGCCCAGGGCGCTGGGGGAGCCGGCCTGCCCTCACAAAGAGGCCTCGGG
>JAQZBX010020068.1:0-33302 GCA_029593785.1 Cabassous unicinctus
AGCGAACCCGGGGCCTCTCATATGGTAAACGGGTGCTCTATCCATTGCGCCACACCCGCTTCCTGCCGTGAGGTTGCTGCATCAGCCCACCGCACCGCTCAGGCCGGCCTGCCCTCACAAGGAGGCCTCGGGACGCGAACCCGGGCCTCCCATATGGTAAACGGGGGCTCTATCCACTGAGCCACACCCGCTTCCCAGACTGTTTTTAAATAAACATGGTAATGGTAAACACAATTCAGGGTTGTGGATATATTTCATTGTAGAGTATTGTGTTAGAAGAGAGGGAAAACAACATAAAGAGATAAAGCTATAATCAACGTTCTCATTCTTGATTTAACTAATGAGTGAGTGTGTGTGTGTCCATGTACCATGCATGAACCAATGATGACAAGATGTCATCAACCAAGGACCACGATTAAATGGACTCTATCACTTAAAAGCCATGAAAAAATGAATGAATGAATGCCAGGCACTGTTAAGCACCTTACAGCTTCTCATTTTCAATTGTCACAACAAAGGATATTCATTATCCTCATTTTACATAGTAGGAAACTGAGGCAGAGACAAATGAAGTACCTTTCTGAGGTCCTATGGCTGGCAAATGTCAGGGTTTGCCCCAAAGCAGTTTTACCTCAGAGCCACAATCATCTAGTGCCACAACTTTCTCAGGCTATATTGCCTATTTACAATGTATAATATTGTAGCTACTAGCCACGTGTGGCTATTTAACTTAATATTAATAAAAATTAAAGAAAATTAAAAATTCACTTTCACAGTTGTGCTAGCCATATTTCAAGCACTCAGTAGCAGTGTAGGGCCACTGGCTGCTGTACTGGAGAGCACAGATGGAGAATTCATCACAGAAAGTTCTACTGGACAGCCCTGGCTTAGATAACTGCAAAACCAGGAACACAGCTCAAGCTGACTCATCCCTCATTCTGTGCTCTTCCCACTACTCCACACTGCTTGCCAAACACGGGTCCCTGATGTTGATGACCCTTACAGAACCTCAGCTTCTCAGGAAAAGCTTTTGGATATCTGCCCTGCACTTAGATGCAAAGGGCTACCAGCTTTCAATGCCAGCATTTGCTCTGCAATGACCATTTTTCTTAACAAATGAGAAGCTTGAAATTAAGAAATACAAACATTTTCAGCATGTGTAAATAGTTACATAAGAGAAAATGAAAGCCGCATTACAATACCTTCAAAGAGCCGGCCTTATAAATGCCAAATTTTTATCATTCCTTCAAAATTATTTCTCCAATTAAATGCAAGCCTCTCCATCAAAGGCACGTTTGCTCGTTTGCTCGTTTAGTCAACTGCTCTCCTAGCCTTGGGCAGCACACACTTTTCCACTTCTTCTCATGTAACCCTCTTGGCTACTGTGAACGCTACAAAACCCACTTCAAAGCATGTGAGAGGCGGGAACAGGATCTATGAGGCCAAGAAGGAAAGATTCCAGGGACAGGATAAGATATGAAATTTGAAGAGGAAAAATGAAAGCATTTACAGATATCTTTGCAAATGCATCAGTGCCAGCAAATTGCAGATAAAACAGAATGAAAAAAAAAAACAAAAACAAAAAACCTAAAGTGTCTTTGACATCTCAATCGATGCCACTTCCAGGAACCTGATTATTCAAGCATCCGAAAATGCAGGAAGATGTAAGTGAGAAAAATGCCCAGTGGTTGTTAGACATGCATGATCAAACCCTCAAGAGTCACATCACATAATTTCTCTCCTTCTGATTCTCATGACAATCTTGCAAGGTGCACAAAGCTAGGATTGGTGTGCCCATTTGGCAGGTAAGAAAACTAAGACGATTCAAATACGTAAATTGCCTGAAAACCCACATATGACCCAAAACGAAACCAAGATCTTCTGATGCCAACCCTAAAGTGGTTCCCACTATACTATGCTGCATTTTATTTTATTTTTGCAATTTGAAGCATGGGATTCTTTACTCAACCTCTTTCAATTTAAAGCTGCAGTGGTAGGGTTTATGTAAAGAAAACCTTTGAAATCCATAGCTAGGACAAGAAATAACTAAGAAAATAGAAAAGTTGGCTGATGTAGTCTATCTTTCTATAAAAGTAGTTACATGTTAGACGGCAAGTTTTAAGAGATATGTGTGGGCTGGTAAATGTGGGATATTTATTTATAAGACTGTATAAAAGCTGTCTGAATATATGGCCTTAATCACCCTTTTCCATGTTCCACATGGGAACATTTTTCCTGGTGCTCCCACTCCCATCAAACACACACGCACACGCACACATGCACACAGTACAGGTTGGCTCTTAAAGGAAACTCCATGCAATGACAACAAAGTCATCCAACATAGTGGTGGTGTTTGCCACAAGGTCTGCTCTGCCCCTTGTCCTTTTGCCTGGTTAAATCCTTCTCATCCTTTACGTCTCTGCTCAAGTGATGCCTCTACCAGAAGCTCCTCATGACTCCTTTGCACTCCTGAGCCTCCCCACAGCAGCTGCCTGTCCCATCTGACTGGGATGGTCCACTCTGTTGTAATCTCGTGTTCAGTGTGTCTCCCACACTAGTCTATGAGCTCTTAGAGGGAAGATTCTTGCTGAAACTGGACCTAACATAAAGCAGTCACCAGTAATGTGTGTTGAATGATCATTTGTCAAACTAATGGACACATGAAGGAACAAATGATCTAATAAGTAGTCCCAGCTCCAGTTAGGGATCAAATATGGCTAAGATGTTTACTTAGATATTCGCTTAGACACCTGCTCCCTT
Source organism: Cabassous unicinctus (assembly GCA_029593785.1). Classification (NCBI taxonomy): domain Eukaryota; kingdom Metazoa; phylum Chordata; class Mammalia; order Cingulata; family Chlamyphoridae; genus Cabassous; species Cabassous unicinctus. The sequence goes on from JAQZBX010020068.1 coordinate 2,761, forward strand.
AGTGGGGTATGGTAGGCACTAGTGTAAAACCCACAGGGTTTACACTAGTGAACAGGTGACACTCGCTGGAAAAAGAGACTTTGCAGATATAATGAAAGTTACTGATCAGCTGACCTTAAGACAGGGAAATTACTCTGAATTATCCTGGTGGGCCCGGTATAATCACCTAATCCCATAATAGCAGAAGAGGAAAGGAGAAGAGGACCTCAGAAGAGAGAGTCAGCAATTCGTGGCAGCAGGGGAAATGAGAGACTGAGGCATGAGAAGAATTCAACTTCTTGTTGCTGGCTTGAAGATGGAGGGGGCCATGTGAAAAGCGTGAGAAGGAAATTAATTCTGCCAAGAACCAATGAGCTGGGAAGAGGACCTCAGCTGAGAGCCAAAGCCCCAGCTGACAACTGATTTCTAACCTACAGAGTCTTTGAGATAATAAATCCGGGTTGTTTTAAGAGACTACATTGGTAGTTATGTGGTAGGGCAGCAATAGAAAACGAATACAGGGGGTTTCCCCAGGAGCGGCAGGCCCTGACAGCATTTGACTGCAGGCCTTTCACCTGGTAGGTGAGCCAGAAGTGAGCCAGGGAAGGGAAGGAATCAAGACAAAAGATGTTCATGAGCAGGAACCAATCCCACTGTGGGAAAGCTATAGAAAAGCTATAGAACTTGCCTCAGTGACTGCCTCCAAGGTAGAAAGCCGGGACTGACCCAGCAGCTCCTGTCTGGCCCAGGCGGGACTGTTTCCCCAGAACCTGACCTTTCTCTATTTCCTTCTCCCTTGCAGTCTCCCCCCTAGGAGAGGAAAACAATCTGATAAAATAATTTCTCAGTAAGAACTGGAGCCTGAAAGACGTTCCTCCCCGGGGTTGCTATGCATTTAAAAGCTAACTTCAGAGAACGGGCAATGTTTCACGTCCTCAATGGTAAACCTCAAATGGAGGGATTTTAGACATGGTTTGGTTGAGAGAGGCTTTCCCAGTCTCACTACTACATAGAGGCAGCCTATATATGATGGTGAGGCTTGGCAGGCCTGGGCCTTTCTGAAAGTCAAGGTTTACCAGTGACAACGTAGTGAATACAGGTGATCTGTGCAGCTTTGCTCATTTTGTGTATCTTCAATCACTTTGGGCTTCTCAAATGAAAGCCAAATTATAAATACAAAGTGACATTCTTCTTCACTAGTAATAAACCCAAAGGACAAGTGTGAAACCAAGTGCTTGGGGATATTCTGAGAAGGTGGGGGACTCCACAGCAGGAACTGGTTTCTTAGCAGGGGCGTAACTGATGCAGTCTCACTCCCCACTAATTCCCATTGTTTCTAGGCAATTCAGATCCCTCCTTTCCTCACACTGAAAGGCTGGAACTACAAAACAAGAAGCTTTTTTCCAGCAAGCATAAAGCCCCATATTGTATCTGAGAACAGGAGCCCAAGCACATACAGCAGGCCTAGGGGCGCTGCCTGTAGTTTGCCATGAGTAAGCAGAGCTAGCCAGGTGGAAAGTTCTTATACAAAACATGAAAGGGACTTGAAGATGTTTTCTGGCATCTGGCATACATGGCAGTGCAGAGAAAGTCATGGAAAAGACACCTGCTTCTCAGATGCCAGGAAATTCCTCAAAATAGTCAGATCAGGGTTAAAGTCTTATATGCTACTTAACACTGACTGCTTCAAATCCAACTTCTCAAAGGCAAGGTTTGCAAGACACAGAGGGGTTTCCATCCTTGCTCAATACATGCATATCCTTGACCATCTTCTAGTCCCTGGGCTGAGCATCATTTGTACATTACTCACAACCACTTTCTACTTTATCACTATGCCCACGTTACAGGCGAGGAAAGTGAAGCTCTGAGAGGTCAGGTCACTTGCCCAAGGTCACAAAGAACTGAGATCTGAACCCAGGTTTGATTGCTACTCTGGTCCCTGCTTCAAACATTTCCCTGCTCTTTGCATTTCACACTCAAACGTGAACACTTCGGGTCCCAAGTGGCTCTCCCTTTCCAGCAGCAGGAGCTGCAGCACCTTGCCTCCTCTCAGTCCTGACTCACGCCAGAGCATCCGCAGCCAGACACTCCTGAGAACTCACCCAAGAAAGGGGCAGTCTAGTAGGCACTTCAGTTTACAAATAAGTGAAACTATATTCTTATAAGAATAACTTTGAAACCACTCTCATACATTTAGGGAAGAAGTCAACCTTCCCAAGCCTTGGTTGAGGCACACAGTGTAGTGGTTAAGTCCTTGGGATCTGAAACCAAAATAACTTTTGAGTTCACATATTATTCCACCACTTACTAACCAAGCGGCTTGGAGAGCAAATCAATTAAGTGCCCTGAGTCTTAGTTTCCCCAGCTGTCAAGTGGACCATTTTATAGTACCTGTGTCATGAGGCCACTGTGAGGATCAAATGAAATAATGCACATGAAGAGCTTTGCGTGATGCCTGGAGCATAACAAGCCCTCAATAAAGGTTAGTCTCACCATCATCACTGTCATCTTACTACTTGTCAGTTCTTTATTATTTGTGACAAACCTCTCGCTGATGAGGACACAGCTCCAGCTAAGTCACGGGAACTGCCTTCCAGTTGATAAAGCCCCAGGACGTGGCCCCTTTGGTCGGCCTTTTGAGCCAGCTGTCTGCTTGTCACCACCTCTACCATGGGGCTTCACACTTCCAAGGGTCGAAAGTAAGATTTAAAACCTGCATGATGGCACTGTCCAGAGGAATTCCTCCTTTCTTTTAACCAAGCTGCCGAGACCTTCCAGAGGTGCCCTGGAAGGAGACTGTGGCCTAAATGTTCCACTTCATTACTAAGACCTTCAGGAAGCTCAGAGCCTGTGTGCCAAGCTCCGTGCTCAGGGCTGGGGCCTGACAGCCAAACCAGCCTGGACCCGGCCCTAGAGGAAAACATGGTGAGGGGCCTTTCCTCTTATGGAAATAGAGCAGGACCCTGGAAGAGGAAATAAACCCTAAATATCAGAATTGAAAAACACTGCTATCAACTTTCATGCCTTGATGAATAATATAAACATAAGTTTATTTCTGGATCAAATACTGACCAATTGTCAAACGTTATTGAGCTGATAAGATTTCTATGGAACACACAGCGCAATAATCTTTCTTCTTCCAAAGAAGAGGCAGGAACACAGAAGCCTATCTTTGCCTCAGATAAATCTAGGGTCAAACCATAGCTAGCTAGATGGTCTACTTAGCAAGTGACAAGTAACCTAACCTTCTAGGCCCCATTCTCCTCATCAGCAAGATGGAGATATCAAGACCACCAACTTCACAGGGGTGCCGTGCTTGCTAAGTGTGACAATGCAGCTAAAGTGCTTAGTGTGGTACCTGGCATAGGAAAATTAATAGAGATGCTCATTATCAAATTGCCTCAAAAGTCACTACCTAGGTTCACTGGTCACATTTCAGCAAAGAAAGCCCTAAGGGATTCAGAGAAATAATAACAGATTTACTATTTCTAATGGAAAGCATTTCAAAGTTAATGTATAGAAAGTTGTCAATGCAATGCCACAAGCAGCCTGCGTCCATTCTGGCACATGGGAAGGGTCCCAGCTCTCAGAGACCAGAGGACACTTCAAGGCGGGCACTGGTGCCAGCTGACATGGGCCACCCCATGGAAATTCAGCTTTCTGCGTTGGCTTTTAATGGTCCTCCTCTGCTGGGCATTCAAGGCTCTGGTTGGAAGGAAATGCATTCAAATAAACATCCTCTGGTGCCAGAACCGCCATGGGCACATACTTTCCTTTCAATGGTCCTGGGAAGTGGTTTGTTAAACTATTGTTCTCAATTAAAAACTCATGTGTTTGTTCAGTCCAATATGGGTCGCTGCTTTGAGTGAAAGATCCCCTTGACATGGCAAAACCTCTACTTGTGACAAGCCTGTGCCAAGTATGTCTTAACCATATGCAGGCCCGGGTTTGATTAGCGGCCACCGAATTCCATGTAAAATCAGATAATGATGGTTTTTCTCCTCTCTACTGAGCAAATATCCTCAGCTTTTAATCAAGAATATATATGAAAACCCTCTATATAAATAACTCCATGCAGCACAATGGTTTTAAAACTATGGTTCATCTCAACTTTCCTGACCTCTGACTGTTTAATCTGAGAAGGACCTGTGCAATACCAACTAAAAATAAAGGGAATATAATATTTATTTTGGCAGATATCATATAGATATAATAGAGGGACATGTGGTGAGTGGAAATTCTCTACCACACACGGAGAGGAGAGAAGGAGCGGCTCTGGAGCCCATTTTTGTTTTCCCACTTGTGGGAAAGCATCTATTGGATAATGATGATATGAGGACTGCAGAGACACGTGCAGCTCTGCAGCACTCTGCCAGACTCCCCGGCTGGACAGAGAAGTCTCCTTCTCTGCCCCTTTGGATTTTCAAAGGGTTCAAATACAAACCCAGGAAACATGAACCTTTTCAGAGGGGTGGGAGTCTCAGCCTGGGCTTCCTTTCCTTTTTTGTGGGCATAAGTTTTGGGCGTCTGCAGTTAATCATTTGCAGGTGTATTTCTGCTGCATGCAAAGGAGCGAGCTCCCAATTAGCCTCTTGCAGGTGCAATTAGCAACTTCCACCATTTTGAGGGGGCAAGTGGATAATTGTGCCCACGAGGTGGTAACCGTTGCTGGACTGGTCTAGCAGGATGCCCCATTACAGACTGCTGTCTGGGTTTCCAGCTCTGTGAAATGGATGCTGGGCATTCGGGGATCAGTGTCAGGCATGCATCTGGGGTCTCGAAGGGGAGTCGTGAATGGAGGTGGGGTTAGGGGTTCTCTGAGGTTCTTCACGTCCATGCAAGTGTGGAGGTACAAACAGCATCAGTGAACAAGAACCACAGATGGGCTCTCTGAGAAATAAGGAAGTAACACATCTGGGATGATGACATTAGGGCAAGAAAAACTAGCCCTGAGAAAGGAGCAGACCAGAAGCACAGAATTAACCTTTTATAGAACTACAACAAAAAGCAATGTGGTGATAAAAATAATTCTCTATTTCCTTTAAATCAGCTTTGTACTTAATGCATTTCCACACAGAGTATCTCATGTGAGCTCACATGCATGAAGGTACACTATTCCAGATTTTAATAATTAATAATGACATTCTGAGTGCTTACTTTGTTTGGGGTTATTCTAAGAGCTTACATACATTAATTCAGTCAACGCTCTTAACAGCCCACTTTAAGGAATACCCATTTCAAGGAAGAGAAATTGAGGCACAGGGAGGTGAAGCAACATGTCCAAGGCCACAGGACCAGTAATGGTGGAGCTGGGTCCCAGGGCCAGGCAGGAGGGTTCAAGGACCTGCACTCCCAGGCCTTAGCTTACTTGCTGCCCAAGATGAGAAAAGTGTCAAATGAGAAGATGGAACCAGGAGCTAAGGGCTGCCTTGTAGCACATGCTTATACAAGACCATTTATTTGTCCACTCGTTTGTTCATCTGTTTATTCATCCATTTAATAATTCAAGGAACAGTTATTGAACGCTGTGGTCCAGCCGCTCTGCTAGGTACATGGTAAGGGAGAGGGAGACAGTCTTCGCTGCACAAATGTCAGGTCAGTGTTTTGTAATCTAGAAGTTTCCCCGTCTATTTGGTGGTGGGGCTGGGGGGAAGTAGGGAGAAAGCAAGAAACGAAGGAAGGCTATAGAGTGAGGAAAGGAGAGCGGCAGGAAGGGATGACGGGAGGGAGCAAGGACAAGAGCTAGAAACTGTGAAGAAAAAGGGAAAATAACAATCCCTTAAAATTAGTTTGTCCTCTGAAAACTAATTCCTTTTATGAAATGAGGGAGGGGGGTGAAATCATATCAACCAACCAATGGGATTAGACTGGGGAATGTTGACGAGAAACCCTGCCCCCTCCAGAAGCTTATTTTCTTGCTTAAAGAGCAAGAGCAGGTGTCCGTAGGACTGCTCCAATTACTCCCCACGTAGCAATCTGGAAAGCAAAACAGACTCAGCCTCCCTGGCCACTGTGGCCTTGGAAGGGTCTAATTCTGAGCACTCAAGTTCTGGATGGTCCAGCTAATGCATGGTGATGGGCTTGGTGGCAAAGCCTCAATGTGACTGGGCCAAGCACAAATTCCAAAGATCCATTTTCTTTCCCATCACCAGTGTTTTATTATCTTTACTGAAGCACATTTTAGCAGCATGATTATATATGAACCTGTTGTTGAGATGAGTGTCTCAGACTAAAACAGATGAGCAGATTTGCTCTAGGTCCAAAAGAAACCTCACCATTATTTCCTGATGAGGCCAATGGTCATTATAACAAGAGCTGGCCTGGTGTGCTTAGCATGTGCAGACAAAATGAACCTATGAACAGCTAGGAATCTCGGAGCCTAACGATGGATAATCTATACTGAGAGCTTGCCATGTGCCCAGCACTGTGCAAAGCTCTTTATAGAGAATATCTCATGATGAAGACCACCACACAATAATACTTTGAAGGAGACCCCATCAATGTCCCTATTTTAGGCTAGGGATTAGGGAAGTCCATTTCCTTGCCCAAGATCACACAGCTGGCAAGTGGCAGGACAGAGAACATGTGCAATTGGATTATTTCATGCTACACCGCCATCCTGCACATGGAGTTGGTTTGAAAATAATCTTTCCTTTGATGTTTCTTAGGACTTCACTTAAAACTTCAAACATTTTTTTTTTCTTAGAGGGTGTTAGGATATTTCCACTGTAAAAGTTCCCTTTGATTTGCTGGTTTCATCAAATAGCTGGGCATTTATTCTATTGGCTTACTAATGGCCTGCGAGAGTTGTCCTTTCTAAAATGCCCTTAGAGTTGTACTTGGCATGGTGCGGTCATCCAAGAGATTGTGAACTTGGTACAGTGTTAGTCATTGCTGTGGGTTGAATTGTGTCCCCAAATAAGTTGAAGTCCTAGCCCCCACAACCTGTGAGTGTGATTGCTGCAGATCTTTGCAGCTATAATCAAGTTAAGATGATGCCACACTGGAGGAGGGTGAGTCTGAAATCCAATGATGTTGTCTTATAAGGAAAGAGATTTGAAGACACGGGGAAGGCGGCCATGTGGAGATGGAGGCAGAGATTGCAGTTAGGCTGCCTCGAGCCAAGGGATGCTAAGGATTGCGGGCAACTACCAGAGGCTAGAAGTAAGAAGGATCCTCCCTGTGAGCCCTCAGGGGGAGCATGGCCTTGCTGACACCTTGATTTTTCCCTCCCAAACTGTGAGGGAATAAATTCATGTTGTTTTAAACCACATAGTTTGTGGGACTTTATTAGGGAAATAGTAGGAAACTAATACGGTCATCTAAAATAATTTCCTTTTAAGATCTTCACTTACTCCACAAAGAATTCAAGAACAACTGACACTTAGGGCCTGTTCCTGAGATTTATGCTGTTACAACATAATCTTCAAGTCACTCCCTTAGCACCAAGATCTATTATGCACCTGTAAATTATCTTGACTTCCTGTAGATAGTACAGCAGTTAAGGCAGGGACTGAGTGCCCCCTCTCAGCGAGCCTGCTTAATTATTTTTCTTACCTTCATCACTGGCTTTTATCATCAACTGAACTGTTCTTTACTTGCATGAGTCTTTAACAGCCAGCATGTTGTCCAGAATCTCCACGGTAAACCCCTCCTTCCCTCCCCTCCTCCATTCAGAAATCAGACATGGCTTTACCAGCATCATCTTGGCTAAACTCATGATATTAGACACTGCGCAGTTTCTTTCATTTGCATTTTAAAAGTCATGAAGGAGTCATTGTCTTCTTTATGCTGAGTCAGTGGACCAAAACTGGGTTCCTTTTAATGGAACATTTTATGCCCATTGTAATTGAACTGGCCTCATGAGAAAGCCGGTCATGGGCAGTTACCCATCTGAGTGATTTGAAATGACTCTGGAGAGTTCACCTGCCCCAGGGCCTTAAATTCCCATCATTCAAGCTGAACACACGTGATGCTCTTTGAAAATGCTAATCTCCTCCCAGGAGGGTGCAGGGGCCACCTTCATAGAGGACAGCTCGTGTATTTGCTGGTCCAGTACCCTTCACCCTTCCTGTCATGCCTTGTTGTCCTGGTGAGACTCTCAAGCATGGGCCCCCTTCCTCCTTGCTTCAGGTTGGGCATTTTACCCAGCCTGGGCCATTCATAGTGTAAGCCCTTTCTCTCCCTCACCCCACCCCATAAAAAATGATTCGTCCAGAGGTTTGTCTGTAACCCAAGCAGGGCTCAGTTAGAGGTGAAGGGAATCTGGGGTCCAACTAGCTGGAGAAAGCCCATCCCTGACTGAGGGAAGGAGGCCACTATAGAGAGGGAAGGGGGCTGGGGGACAGCAGGAGGAACAGAACCCTGATGACAGCATCGAGCACCGGATCCTCAGTTTCTCTCAGTTATGAAGACCAACGAATTTCCTTTCTGGCTGAAACTAATTTGCATTGAGTTTATGTCAACTGCAATATACTAACAATTAAATGCTTCGTAACTACTTTGGTATTGATTTGAAAGTTAAAAAGGACCCAAGTGAATGAGACAAAGGACAAGCAAGTGTTGACAATGGAGCACACAGTAGGTCTAAGTGCGGCACCCCACAGGTCTCAAGGATCAGAAATAGGGCCATGAGCATGTAGCAGGAAGGATATTCTGAGAGCAGGAAAGAGAGAGAAGAAATGGAATTAAAAGAATAAACTGTTGGTATAATCACTTTGGAAATTTATTTTGAAATATCCATTAAAGCTAAACTTACAGATATCTTATGACAAACAACTTTACTCCCAAAAGAAATGTGTACATTTGCTCACAAAGGACACATATTACAACTAGAAGCACTATTTGCAAAAAGCCCAAATGCTTCTCAAGAGAAGAATGGATAAATTATGATATAATCATGCAATGGAATACTATACAAGACAAATGAACAAACTATGGGTACACGCAACCTGGATGAACCTCAAACACCTAGTGTTTCAAAGAAGCCAGACAAAAAACAATATGTACTTTATGGTTTCATTTTTACAGAGTTCAATAGACAAAATTAATCTACAGGGTTAAAGTATAGGTAAGGGTCACCTTTGGGTATATAGTAGCTAGAGGGGTGTAAGAGGGAGCTTCTGTGGTGCTGAACTCGTTCTATTTCTTGATATGAGGGCTGGTTTCACAGGTCAGTTCAGTTGGTAGAAAATTCCTCAAGCTGTACACCTGGGATTTTTTTTTTTTATTAAAAATTTTCAATTCAATTAAAAATTTACACACACACACACACACACGCACACAAACTCTCTACTTTACAATGTTGCAACTAATGGAATTGCTATTGAAACAATCTTTCCATTTTGGGCTCTGGACAATGTAAACAATTACTCCTCTTGGCCTTCTCAGTTCTACCTGTTTTATTTTCACCTTTGTGTGCCTTTCCCTCACTTCCCACAAGCATGCACTGAATGCTTCAGGTACACTAGGGTTAGGGCATACAAGCCAGAAGCTGTCCCTGATTGTGCAGGCACTTTTCCCTTTGCCTTGGATGGTGCCCACCCACCTACCTCCCAGCAAAGGAAGAGCTTTCATAAAGATGAAGAAGGAGGCCAATGATCTGGGATGCTGGAATTGAGCCGCTTCCTCTAGAAACATGGGTGAGTAGCCCAAATGAAAAGAGGGGATAAAGGGTAAGACAGAGTCTGGACTGTTTACTAAACTCATTTCATCTTCTTTCTGATAGGCAGCTAGGTTTCATTTTCCAGACTCCATTGCACTGAGGAAGCCATTACTGAGTTCTAGTTAATGGAACATGAGTGGTAATAATGTACTTCACTTCCAAGATAGCCCATAAAACTTCCCTTTACGATCCTTCAGTTTCTTTTCCCTCCCACCAGATGGATGTCAGCACCTAGGTGACAGAAGTCAATAGTTGAAGATGGCCAAGCCTAAGATCCTAGGTCCCTGAATGATTATGTGGGAGAAGAGACCACAGTTTACTTGGACCCTCCGCGGACTGTTTATGTAAGCAAGAAATAAACTCTTGTATGTTTGAGCCATCTTACATTTTTGGGTCTATGGGTTAGAGGAGTTAGTTTACTCCAACTAAAAGAAAGGGCAGTGCGTTTTTGGCATTTTGCTAAAAATTAGCTTTGGGGGAATGATTATTTATGTTGAAGAGTCTGAGGGCTCCCATAATATTTTATCACCTCCAGTTTTAGCACATGGTTCACATCAGTGTTCCTCAAATTGTAGTAAAAATATGGATTCCTGAGTCTCAGCCCACACCTGCTAATCAAAATCTCAGTACATTTGGGGAGCCCTGCATTTATAATAAGCCCTCTGTAGAACACTCAGATGCACACTAAAGTTCAAGAAGCATTGGCTTACCTGGTGGGCCTTTTTCTAATTCTGAAGGGACACTGAATGTGCATAGCAAAGCTGCTCTTGCCTAAATATAGTTAGCTATTGAGATAAGTTTTTAGATTTCTCTGGGGAATTATAGAACGTGTTCATTCAATTTTATTTCCTTTCTTCTAGGTAAACCAAATAACTCTTTCATACCTTTTATCATCACTATTTTATGATGATTTACCATTGGACTGAGGTCTCAGGTCAAAAGACCATTTGTTGATCATCATGACTTATCTTAGTAACTTTCAATTGAAACCAGATTCACAGTAAACAAAGAATTTCACCCAGATAGAACCAAGGAATGAGAGCGTGGAGCTCTTCCTTATGTCCTCATTGCAAGCGGTGAGCATTGTTAGTTCTCAATATCATCATTTCAGTTCCGAGTTGAGTCACAGAAGTGAAACAATCTGAAAAATACTCCTATTCTACTTTATACATGTAGGTTCTGGTTTAGCAGTTCCCAAAAGTGTGACAATGGTTGCTTGGAATACTAATAGTTGCCAAACAAATAAAATGGTGACATGGTCGAAGTAATTGGGAAATACAGTGTTAAAGTTTATCAGATTTCTTTATCTAATTATTATGTAATGAGCTTCCAAGAGTGGGATATAATTGACAACTTTTCGTAGACTTAGTTGGCCACAAAATTTGTGTGTGTTTGTATATCTGTGTCTAACAACTTATACGATCACTGTTCTCCAGAACAAAACATCCATCTCTAAAATCCCTAAATAATCTTATTTGAGGTCATATCATGCTGGTTTTTTTCAACTGACATTGTTACTTCTGATTTTTTTTCTTCCTATCAGGACCACTAGGACAGTATAAATGGCTCTTTCAGTTCTACGATAATTTAAGCCATCCGTCAAAAGCCATTTGAAAGAAAAGGGCTCTTCTATAGAAAACAATTATTTTATCTGTGGCAATATTACAAAGTCCTAAAGTTAATGAGAAATGGTGGAAACTGGAAAACGACTATATTTGCTAGTGTTAGTATCATTAACCATATCAGGTTGTTGTTTTTGTTGTTATTATTATTACGCAACATTATTATTCCTATCTTCACACCTCTTTACCTTATTGGGTTCTGAGTGCTTTCCTTTCTGGAGTGGTTGACAGTAAAACCAAACCAAGCCAAACCAAAGCCTGCTACAGACACCACAAAAGCTGTAGAGAATCCTCAGCATCTCAGTGAGTACAAAGGGGATGTCCACAGCAATGGAAGTTTCTTTAACCAAGGCAATAATGATTAATTCTAGAGTTGGAAGGGCCTCCAGCAACCATCTGGTGTGGTGGCGAGCACTGGGCACAGGTGCCTTAGTTTTCTCTCCTGTGTCATGCCAGGAACCAATAACCAGTGCACTTAGCCCGCATGTAGCCTCAAAATGCCTCTGAAAAAACAGCTCAGGAAGCTACTAAAAAATAACCAGAATTAGGGCTCCAGTTGAATTCCACTACTGAGTAATTATAATGTAGTTGTTTAAAGTCTCCCAGAGAATGGAGTAAGAATATATTCATTTGAGGCCTATTTGGCTTTAGACCAGGAGTTGTTAAACTTTTTTGTTCCAAAGACCCCTTTGCCAGTCAAGTAAAAACCAAGGATCCCTTACTAAGTCCACACTATACTGTCTATCATTTAATAAATATATCACACCTGCACCAACACGTCCCCACAAGAATAATGTTTTTTTCTATTTCAATTCAAGCTCACAGACCCCTGGTTAAGAACCCCAGCTTTAGACAAATAAGGCAACTTCTCTAAGCCCCAATTCCTTCAACTGTAAAAAGGTAATAGTGATAGCGCATAATAATGTAGGTTGTGAAGTTGAGATAATCCATGTAATGCACATGGCACAGAGCCTGAAAATTAACATTGTTTAATAATTTTCATTTGTTTTTTGCTCTGTCAGACATACCCCCACCTCACCCCTGTTATAGAGGACAAAACCAAGACCCAGAAGGTTTGTCTTAATGTCAAGTCAACACGTCCAAGTCTCTTGACTTTCAGTTCAGTTTTCTCTCCTTTGTTTATTCTGTAGAAAGTCTTCATTAAAAATTATTTGTATACTTAGCAATCTATTTATTTACTTACTTTATCTATAATACTTAGATCCAAAAAGTATTTAAAATAGCTTTCAAATGGAAGGGCCATTAAGGCAAATTCTAGGCTGGGAAGAGTTCCAACTCTTCTGCCCAATCCTCCTTGGGGCCAATGGCTCTCACTGAAGAGCTGTCTGGAGTGAGAGACCACAAAGCAGAGCACAGCCTGTTTCATTTTTAGCAACAGCCTCACTTTACATGTTCCTAACAATGCCCTCCTTACATTAGCTATGACCCCAGATGGCTGCTTTAACAAAAGGAAGTAACACGGTCTAATTGTTCTGGATTCCTCTGCAACAGTTCTTTTTTGGGTAAGGAGCATTCTTTGTATATTCTTGTTGCATGTGAGTCTTGGCCTTATTCCAATACGTCTATTCATTCTCTGAGTGTAGGGGGAGAAAACAAGGGAGAAATGACAAAAAGTCACATGGTCATAATCAACCCCTACCTTACTTTTAAAATGCTCCACTTGATTATTCATAAATGCCACCGCACATGTGGGTAAAGACAGTGATTAGATAATCACTACACAAATTAAATCAGTCAGTTTGGCATGGAGAAATCTTGGGCATAATGTAAATCAAGTTGTTGTTTTAAGATGTCCATCCCCTGTATAATGAGCAGAAACTCTCCCTGAAAACATAATGCTGCCTCTTCCCATGGTACGTGGGGCCCTATGAATTCTACAGTTGTTCATCACACACCCTGACAAAGTCTGAGATTTAGCCAGTGAGGAATGGTAGGATTTGGGATTTGATGGGAGCTATAGGACACAGGGACCACTTGCCAGCAGGAAGTTCCTGAATTCATGATAAACTCAGAGTTCCTCATGAAAGACTTTCATGGCATTTTGCAAACCTGTTCCACTCTGAAGCAATGGGGAGAAGTCATGTAACATTGCCTGTGTTCGACACACACATCACTGTGGCCAAATCAATCGAAACCAGCTGGAGAGTTGTCAGCCATTTTAAGCAGCTTGGATCTTAGTTGTACTATCAACTGCGACTGTTTGGAAAAATCACTTAAACACTGGGGGGAAGAAAGAGCACCTTCTCAATTCAACTTTCAGGAGAGAACATGGGGGAAACTATAGCGGCAGGTAACACTTAACTATTTAAATAATTCCCTGAGACTTTCTTTGATGGCCAAGATGCAGTAAGCCCACGACAGGTCACCTCTCTCACAGATTACAACTAAACACTCTGGCAAAGTGCAAAAGCAAATTCCAGAGTGCTGAAGGTAAGCAAAAGCAGGCATATTGGGAGGAGCGACAAAACTAAGAAAAGTAACCTGTGTGAGGTGGAATTTCCCCATTTCTTTTTTCTTTCACTGCTTTGACCCAAAGGTGGGCTCAAGTCACAGAGCTGTGATACAATAGCTAAAACTCCAAGACATATCCTATCTTTCTGGCCAGAAGACCAGGAATCCCTATTTTAGTTTAATCTTTTTTCTCTCCTTGGCTTTGGCTCAAGGGCAGGCCCCAGTCTTAGAGCTGTGAGGTACCAGGAAGAGCACATGCAACTAAAATTCTGAGAGAAATTAGGGCCACAGAACAGGAAAGGGACCCCCTAAGGTTCTCCCCTCTCTTCTCTTCCAGCTTTGCCCAAAGGGTAGAGCTGTGCTATAAAAGCCAGGGCAGTAGGCACTTAAACCTTCAAGAGAAATCTCATGTTCCTGGCCAGATGATTAGGAAAGAGAGCCCTGTAAGCTGGAAAGTATGGAGGAAATCCAGTAGAGGAAAGAGCTGAAGAAGGAAATCTCTTGATTCTTTGTATGAACCCACAAACTATGAGGCTCATCCCTAAATATGCATGAGCAGTATGAGCAGCATAGATGCAAAGTCTTTAAAAACTGAACTGCAAAGGAACCACCACCCACAGGTATGAGAAAGAACTTACAGTGGGAACCTAACCAGGTTGATTGCCAGTTAAAACATAAAAAAGCAAAATAACAATATTCTACAGAGGGTTTTAACAGGACCTGAAATCTAAAGTACATAATATTCAAAGTTTCCAGGCTACAATACACAAATATTTGACATACAAGAAATAGGAAAATGTAACCAATTTGTGAAGTAAATCATAATCAATAGACACCAACCCCAATATTACCTGGATATTAGAATTATCAGACAAATATTTTAAAGCAACTATTATAACTTTGCTACAAAGATAAAGACTAACACATTTTAAATGAATGGAAAGATAGAAGTTCTCAGCAGAGAAATATAAACTATAAAAATACAATATCTGAAATTAAAAAAAAATTAATTGCTTATGTTAATGGTAGAACAGAAATGACCAAAAAAAGTCATAAACTGGTAGCTAGATCAATAGACATCATCTAATCTTAATAAAGGAGGTAAAAATAATTGAAAAAATATGAACAGAGCCTCAGGGTCTTGTGGGACACATCAAAATGTCTAACATTTGTCTCATTGAGCTCAGAAGGAAAGAAAAAAGAGAGTGGTGTTGAAAAAATATTTCTAAAAGAATGGCTTTGAAAGTCTTAAAGCTTTTCGCCCAGGATCAGGAATGAGACAAGGACTCCTGCTTTCACAACTGCTATTCAGTATTCTTCTAGAAGTTCCTGCCAGAGCAATTAGGCAAGAAAAAGAAATAAAACGTATCCAAATTGGAAAGGAAGAAGTAGAACTATCTATATTTTCAGAAGGCATGATCTTAGATTTTAAAAAACCCACAAGAATACATAAGAAAAGTATTAGAGCTAATAAATGAATTCAGCAAAGTGGTAGAGTAAAAGATCAATGCACAAAAAAGAATTGTGCTCCTCCATACTAGTGTTTTAGTTTCTTGGCTGCTAAAACAAATTCCATGCAATCAGTTGGCTTAAACAATGAGACAATAGTTCACAGATTTGAGGCTAGGAGATCCCAAATCAAGGTGTCAGCAAGGTGATGTTTTCTCTCCAAAGACTGTGGTGTTCTGGGGCTGGCTGTCAGCATGCCTTCTTCCTTGACTTTTCTGTCACATGAAGCTTTTGTTTATCTAAATATGTCTTTTTATTATATTTTGCTTCATTTTGAAAGGATAAACTGATTATTTGACTTTAAGACTTCAATACTCCTCTCTTAGTAATAAATAAAATAAGTAGACAGAAAACCAGAAAGAGTACAAAAGATCTGAACAATACTTTTAACCAATTTGATTTAATTGACATTTATAGAACTCAACAGCAGAAAACTGATTCTTTACAAACGCACATTTACATTCCACAAAAGAGACCATGTTCCAAGCCATAGAACAAATCTTAAGAAATTTAAAATAGAAATAATAAAAAGTAGATTATCTGACCATAATGGAATTAAACTAGAAATCTATAACAGAAAGATATCTGTAAAATCCCCAAATATTTAGAAATTAAACAACGCAATTTTACTAATTCAATAAATCAAAGGGGAAGTCACAAGGGAAATTAGAAAATGTTTTTGAATGGAACAAAAACACAACATACCAAAATAGATATGATTCAGACAAAGCAGTGATTAGAGGGAAATTTATAGCATTAAATGCTTTATTAGAAAACAGGGGAGTTCTCAAATCAATGAAGTTTAAATCATAAAAAATACAGAAAATCAGTGATACAAAAAGTTTGTTCTTTGAAATGATCATGAAAGTTGTTAAACCTCTAGGTAGACAGACTAAGAATAAAAAAGGGAAGACAGAAATTACCTATGTCAAGAATGAAAAATGAACCATGATTAGAAATCCCAAAGACATTAAAAGGATAAGGGAATACTACCTACAATTTTATGCCCATAAACCTGACAACTTGGATGAAATTGACCAACTTCTTATAAAAAACAATTCGCTACTGCTCAATAAAGAAGAAATAAATAACCTAAATAAACCTACATCTATTAAATAATATCCTGTCAGTCATGAAGGTAGTTTAAAATGGCAACAGCAAAATTATAAAACCACAGATCCATGAAGCACTAAGGACACTGAGAATAAGAAATATGAAGAAAACTCAAGTAATGCACATCATAATCAAATTACTTAAAGTCACTGATAAGGAGAAATCTTAAAAGCAGTCAGAGAAAAAGAAGATGTTATGGAAAGTAAAACAAAGATGGGATGACATCAGATTTCTTATCAGAAACAATACAAGTCAGAACATGTTATAGCAACAACTTTAAAGTACTGAAAGAAAGAAAAAAATCTGTCCACGTAGAGTTGTATACCCAGCAAAAATATATTTTAAAAATGAAGGAAACTATATTTTAAAAAAAGAAAGACATCTTCAGATAAACAAAAGCTTAAAGAACTTATTATCAATGACATACACTATAAAAAATGTTAGTGTTCAATTAGGAGGATTATAATATCAGATGGAAATTTTAATCTACATAAAGGAATAAAGAGCACCAGAAATGTTAACTACATTGGCAAACATAAAGACAATTTTTTCTTATTATTTAAATCTCTTCAAAAGATAATCAAACATTTAAAGCAAAATGCATTGCTGAGCTTGTAACAAAAACAGAAGAAAAATGTATCACAATGAGAGCACAAAAGCCAGTAGGGGAAAAATGGAAATATACTATTTTAACGTCCTTATCCTATAAGTGAAATTATATAATATCATTTGAAGGTAGACTATGGAAAACTATAAATCCTAAAGCAACCACCAAAATAACAAAACAAAGAGTTGTAGTGAATAAACTGACAAAGAAGATAAAAGTAGATCATGTAAAAATTCTCAATTAAGAAGGCAAAAAATTAGTAAGCAAAGAAAAGATGGGGCAAATTGAAAACAAATAAGGTGACAGATTTAAATCAAATCATATCAAAGAATCACCTTAAATGTATATGGTGATTTTAACACCCCCTCTCTCAATCATTGATAGAACAAGTAGAGAGGAAATCAGTAAGACAACTGAAGACTTGAACAACATTATCAACCAAACTGACTGAATTGACATTTATAGAATACTCCACCCAACAACAGAATATATATTCTTTTCAAGTATACATGAAAAATTTACCAAGATAGATCATATTCTGGATCATAAAACATCTCTCAATAAATCTAAAGAATTCAAGTAGTAGAAATACATCCTCTGACTATAATGGGATTAAATTAGAAAACAGTAATGGAAATAGATCTAAAACCCCTCAAACATACGGAAACTAAATAACACATTTAAATAATACATGAGTAAAAGAAGAAATCAATTGAGAAATTAGAAAGCATTTTGAACTGGCTAAAAATGAAAATACAACAGGTAGAATTTGGTAGGATTCAGCTAAAGCAGTACTTAGAGGGAAATTTATACCAATAAATGCCTATATTAGCAAATAAGATAGATCTCAAATCAATGACCTCAACTTCCACCTTAAGAAACTACAAAATGTAAATTGAAAGGAGGGGGTAAAACTCCTTTTTTCCCCCATAGGAAAAAAAATGATCTTTTCTACAGAAAAGCTTAGAGAATCTACATGAAGGCTACTTGAACTAATACATGTATTTACCAAGGTTGCAGAGACAAGATCAATATACAAAAATAAATTGTACCTCTATATAGTAGCAATGTATAATCATAAATTGAAATTTAAAATACCATTTATAACAGCATCAAAATATGAAATATTTAAGGATAAATCTGACACAAAAATGTGAGAGACCCTGCACTGAAAACAGTGAAATATTGCTGAGAAAAAGTAAAAGAGGTCTAAATAAACAGAGAAATATAAAATATTGATGAATCAGAAGACTCAGTATTGTGAAGATGTCAGTTCTCCCCAGATTGATCTACAGGTTAAACCCAATTCAAGTAAAAATCCCAGCAGGTATTTTTTGTAGAAATTGATAAGTTGATTTTAAAATTGATATGGAAAAGCAAAGGACCAAGAACAGCCAAAACAACTTTGAAAAAGAACAAAAATGATGGAGAACAAAGATGGAAAACTTATGCTATCTGACTCCAAGACTTATAATAAAGCTATGGCAATTAAGACAGGGTAGATAATAGTTCAATGGAACACAATAGTCTAGAGTCTAGAAACAAATCTATTGTCAATAGATTTTCAACAAGATGCAAAGGCAGTTCAGTGGAGAAAAAAATAGTTTTTTCAACAAATGGCTCAAGAACAATTAGATATACATATATAAAAAAAGAATGTTGATCCACACCTCACATAATATACAAAATGAACTCCAAGTGGATCATAGACCTAAAGGTAAAACTTTAAATTATACAACTTCTAGAAGAAAACATAAAAAAATCTGTATATCCTTGATTTGGGTAAAGATTTCTTAGCCATAAGCACAATTCATATAAGAAAAAATTGATAAACTAGATTTCCTCAAGATTAAGAACTTCCATTCTTTAAAAGACACTTTGAAGAGAATGCAAAGCTAATTCCAAGACTTGCAGAAAATATTTGCAAATCACAAAGTAACAAAGCACTCAAATCCAAAATGTACAAAAAACTCTCAAAACTCAAAAAATAGGAAAACAAACAACCCAATATGAAATGAGCAAAATGTCTGAACAAACAGTTTGCCAAAGAGTCTACACAAGTGGTAAAGAAGCAAATGAAAAGAAACTCAACATCATTAGCTACTAGGGAAAGGCAAATTAAAACCACCAAACCTAGTGTTAGTGAGGATGTGGAGAAACTGAATTTAAATACTGATGGAGGAAATGTAAAGCAGTAAAATCATGTTTGCAAATAGTTTGGCAATTGCTTAAGAAGTTAAACATACAACTACCATATAACCCGGCCATTCCACTGTTAGGTATTTACCCAAGAGAAAAGGAAATATTTGTCAATATAAAGATTTGTATAGGAATATTCAGTCATAGTGACTTCATTTATAATAGTCTCAAACTGGAAATAGCATAAATGTCCATCAACAGGTGAATGAATAAATAAACTGGTATATTCATACAACAGTATACCAATCAGCAATAAAAAAGGAATGACCTATTGATTCATGTAACAACATGGACAAGTGAAAAGAAGCAAGTCAAAAAAGATTACATAGGGTATAATCTCATTTATATAAAATTCTACAAATTGCAAACTAATATATAGTGACAGAAAGCAGATCAATGCTCACCTGGGGATGGGGATGGGGAGGCAAGGAAAGGCAGGGGGGAAGCACTACAAAGAGGAACAAGGAAACTTTTCAGAGTAATACATGTGTTTATTATCCTGACTGTAGCAGTCTGGCATTATTTATGAATTCCAAAAATAGATATTGGATTATGATTAGGGCTTTGATTGGGCCACATCAGTAGGGCATTGAGTCCCTGCTCCTTGGTGGGTGGGGACTCACAGATAAAAGACATGGCAAAGGACAGTGTTGGAATTCTGATGCTGAGTTTTGAGCTGGAGCCCAAGAAATGTACACACAGGAGAAGAACACAGAGGAATAGAGACGGCTCTTAGACACAGCAGAAGCCCTGGGGAGAGGGACAAAGCCATTCGTCTGATAGCCTACAGCTGGCTTTGTGGAGAGAGGCAAAGCCTGGAAAGCCTCATAGTCTACAGCTGACCTTGTGGAGAAAACAGAGGAGCTGAGCCCAGAGAGAAACAAGCCCCAGGAAAAGAGGAATGCAGGAAGACTGAACTCTTGGCAGATGCCAGCAGCCATCTTGCTCCAAAATGTGGCAACAGACTTTGGTGAGGGAAGTAACTTATGCTTTATGGCCTGGTAACTGTAAGCTTCTACCCCAAATAAATACCCTTTATAAAATCCAACAGATTTCTGGTATTTTGCATTAGCGCCCCTTTGGCTGACTAATACACTGACTGTTATAAATGTGTCTCCATATGTCAAAACTTATCAAGATGCACAGTTTAAATAAGTGTGGTTTATTGTAGGTCAATCATACCTCAATACAGCTATTTAAAAAGTCAACTAATAAACCACTAATTTTTTTAATGGAAACAACCAAACAATTCAGCACCTACCTTTCAGTGGGCATTTACTATGCTTCTAAGTGCTACACTAAATGTTTCCCATGCATTTTATAATCCAATTCTTTTGAAAACCATACTAGGCAGGTACTATTATTGTTCCTTCATGTAGAGGAGGAGACTGAGGCATGGAGAGATTAAATGTTTTTCCCAAGGTCCCATCATCAGAAGGGGTAGAGCTGGGATTTGCTTCTAGAGCCTATGATCCTAACAGCCTAAGGCAGCTGAGGCTCAGAGAAGGTCACATGGAGCCAGGGAGCCATCCTAGATGTGTCTGACTTCAGAGCCCAAGCTCTCAATCACTTGGTCATCTTGCATCCCTTGTTGGAAACATTCTGCCAAAGACATAAAACTAATAGTCACCCTAGACTGGCCAAGCTGAAGAGCTAGTTATTTACAGTCGCAGGACCCACTCTCATCTTCCTTCAGTGTTCCCGTAAGCAACAACTGCTGAATGAATGAATGAAGTGAATTACCTCAGGCTTTACTAGCAAAATTTCCTCTTCTTAAAAAAAATGGGGAAATGGAGGCTCAGCAGGAGATTGAAAATCTTGCCTAAAGCCACATAGCAAGTAGGTGATGGTGATACCTGGAAATAAAACTCAGGCTGGCTAACTCCAGAGTTGGACAACTTCTGTCTCCAAAGGCAATGCTCAAAATCTGCCTGCCAGAGAATTACACCTTTTAAGACAACCACGAGAGGCTCAGAGGTGTTGAAGGACTGCAGCTGAGCTGAGACAAGTTTTCAAAGGAATGTGAGCGTCCTTTTCCAGGGACATACAACGAATGCCCAGCTCTCCTTGTCTCTGAAGACAATGCATTCCGAGCTCCCAGGCCTATTGAAGAGTAGAGGGGCTCTGCTATTCAGCTGTCCAGCACCCCTGCTATCTCAAGGTTAACTAATTATTTTCTTTTATAATTCACTGGAGACTGATAACTATTATTTCCCTGTCTAACACATACTTATAAGTGCCCTGGTTAAATATAGGTTGCTAGGAATTGGGTGGAATATTTTTTAAGTTCATCTTTATCAAAGGTATTTGGGATCAGGATTCCAGAATCATCCAAATTACCTCAGGGAAATTAACATGCAGACTGAGTGAAAAAAAAAAAAGAGAAAAATTTCTATTTTCCTAGATTAAGACCTGGGAAAGACAGGCAGGATCCCAGAGTTTTCTGTCTTCCTATTTTCTGGTTTACAAAGAACTTCCAGGGATCAAAAATGAGATGAGGAGCTTCAAGAGATGAGTTCTATGCAAGAAGGAAAATAAGTAGGAAAGACAATGAGCGGGAAAGAGATGGAGGGTGATTATCAGACTCCATGAATAAAAATACTAATGTATTTACAAAGGCTTCAAACCCATGTAGGACTGCTGATTGTTCCCAGATATGCATGGTTCCCTTCTCTATATAGTTATGGAAGGTTAGGTGGCACAGCATCCAGACTGTGCCTTTACAGGAAATGAGGATGTCTTCTCCCATCCCTTGTCCCGCCTCTGGTTAGAATTCAGACTTGGCACAGGCAGCTAGAGCAGCCACCTCGGACCATGAGATGGAAACTGCCATGCGCTGAGGATGTCAGAGAAATAAGCTAGAAGTTGCTGGGGTCCCTGTAACTGTTAAACCACTGGGTCAGTCCTAGGTGACCCACCCAGACTTTTGCAAAAGAGAGTGGTAAATGTCTATCTTGAGTCAGCCACCAGATTTAGGGGTCTCTTTGTTACAGAGGCCTAACCCGAATCCTAAGTAGCACATCACATCATATGAGGAAAAAAGTATGCTTTGTTGTCATAGAGTGAGTATCTAGAAAATGTAGACAAGTTCTTGAGACAGCTTAAATTTCCCTTTCAGTGTCTTTCTGAAGACTTGAAATATTTCTCTTTAAATGTGAAATGTTTTGGACTTTCTGATGCTGGAAAAGTTCTTCCATTTCCTTAATCCCCCTGCACAGATATGTGGCCCAGTGATTAGTGTCAGACCTATTGGCTCCTTCCTTTGTAAGGACTATAGTTGTTACAATAAACTCACACTAGATCGTATTAGTTCTCTCCTCCTCATTTCCTTTTCTGAAAGCTTGAAGTCTCATACCACAATAAAGTATTGTAAAAAGAGGGGATAAAAATGTTTTCTGTTGGACTTGGTAAATTGGAATGGGGCAAGGAGTGTGCATTTACAGCCAATTTACTTTAGACTCTATTAGCTATAGAATAACTTGAGTTCTCAGATACATGCAAATAATAGAGAAACCATGCCAAAGTTTTCAATTCCTTTCAAATATTAATACTGATATTTACCTCCAGAAATTAAAAAAAAATGCACAGTAATGAGGTCCACTTTCATGAAAAATGTGGTATATACTGTTTACCACCACTTTGAAAAGACTGAACATATACATGTTACATAGGCCTCTGACCAGCATTTCTACTCCTGGGTGTATATGCAACAGAAACGTGTGCAAATGTTCACAGAAAGACATATAATATAATGTTCACAGCAGCACTATTCATAATAGACCCCAATTAGAAATAGCTCAAATGTCCATGAAAAATACTATGGATAAAAATAAAATGGTATACTCAAATAATGAAATACTCTATGTCAATATGAATGAATTGACTGTAAGTACACATACAACCATATGGTGAATCTTACAAACATTGTTGTGCAAAAGAATCCAGAAAGAAAATAATGCCCACTGTATGAGTCCATTAACACATAGTTCAAAACCATGCAAAACTGATCTATGGTGTTAGAAATCAGAACAGTGATTACCTTTGGAGGAAAACAATGACTGGGAGGGTGTATTGGAGACTTCCAGAGCACCTGTGATGTTCTATTTTTTTTTAATCTGCTTGCTGGTTAAATGTGTGTATTTACTTTGTGAAAATTCAACAAGCTGATGTCATAATAATTTGTGCACTTTCATGCATGCAGCCTATATTTCAATTTTGAAAAGTTTTTTTAGAAAAAGGAATACATGAGTCAAAAATATCAGAATTGTTATAATACCAAAATGAAAGAAAAGTGTGAATAGATTGTTGCTACCCTCCATCTAATGCACCGACACAAAAGAATACTAGGAACATAATCTATAAAAATGGACAAATTATATCAGAGGACAAAACAAAACACTACAGAGAATAGGCAAAAATGTTGGAAAATCAGAACTGCCTTTTAGGATAATCTACTAGTATTTGGGTCTAATGCTAACAATATAAAACTTAAACACCAATTCTTTTACTAACAAATAGCAATTTTCTCTCTCACCACATTACAGTTTGTATTATTTATTTATTTATTTATTTATTTTTAAAGATTTATTTATTTATTTATTTATCCCCTGCTTGCTGCTTGTGTTTTACTGTGTCCATTTGCTGTGTGTTTCTTCCATGTCTGCTTATCTCCCCCTTGCTGTGAGGTCCTGCTGCATCAGCCCACCGTGCCGCGCGGGCTGGCCTGCCCTCACAAGGAGGCCCCGGGAAGCGAACCCGGGGCCTCCCATATGGTAAACGGGAGCCACACCCGCTTCCCATAGTTTGCATTATTTAGAATCTATTTTTGGTAATGGGATATCAAAGGAAGATCCCCTCATCTTTTTTTTCCCCTACATTATCCATGGAAAACCAGAGACCATGGGTCTTACAATGTTCAGCACCCTGGACTTGAGAAGCTTGTTGTGTGCAAAGGGACAAAAGTAACTCAGCTCATGGAGCCCAGCTTGAATTTTCAATATGGCAGCCACTTGCACTAAAAGGTGTGCAAATAGAGCAGATGGTTGCAAAGTCCAGGCTGCCTCCTCAGAATCAAACACAAATAAATAAACTTGATATAAAAATATCAGTTAACACCACCAATGTGGACAAAAGGGGTGAGGAAAATCTCAGAAAGAAGGACAGCCTCTGAATGGAAATGACTTATTGTAGAGATTGAAGTTCTATCATTTTCTCTCTTTCTCTCTTAGCATTGGTTGTGATTTCAGGCTATGTTTGTATAATGTCTTCTTAGGAGAAGAGATTTGAGAGAGAATGGCAGCAGTTTTCCGTTTCTAAGAATCAAATCTCATACTGACATCCTAACCTGCCCTGCCACTGGGAAGCTCAACAGAAAGCCTGTGCAGTCCATGGAGTAAACGGCAGAGAGCAACCCAGCAAACGCCAGAACTGCTGCTACAGACAGCTGCCTCCCCCTTGTAAAGCTGATAGCAGGTCTTCCAGCCTGGATCTGGAAACCAGAAATCACGAAGAAAAGATTGGTGGATGTGAAAGCATGGACATCTAAATGGCAAAATCAAGAACAAATACACACATACACACACACTGCGGAAAATATTTTCAATGTTTATAACAAATGGTATATCCTTAATATATAGATTTATCAATGGCTCTATCATAAAAAAAGGGGAGGGGCAAAAGGAAAAAAGAAGAAAGTCATAAAGGAAAGAACATGCATAAAAGGATACCAAACTTTAAAGCTGTTTCCCTTTACTATAAAAATAAATAAATGAAATGAGGGTTTTTTCATCCTCTTGGGGGAAGAGAAGCTTCTAAATTACAAAGACTTAAAAAACTGTCAGAGCCAGTGCTGGCAAAAGCATTTAGAAATGGACTCCCGTATATGAGCACAAGTTATAGGCAAAGGATTGAGCACGTGTGATCTGTCACAGGAAGACCTGGGACCAAACTGGGCATTCATTCACAGAGTGTAGTTAAATCACCACAGCATGGATAAAGTAGAACACGCCACAGCCATTAAGAACCATAAGGTAAGTCTGGGCTCATTCACGAGCATTGAGACCAGTGACATGATGGTAGGGAGCCAAGCAGAGTATATAGACCAAGTACTGTATGATCACTTTCATAAAAAGTTAGACACATGGATGGATGGATGGATGGATGGATGGATGGATGGATGGATGGATGGAGGGATGAATGGAGGGATGGATGGATGGATGACAGAAGAAGGAAGGAAGGAAGGACAAAAACAAAGGGAATAGGGAGGAGAGGGTGGGAGGGATGGGGGAGGGAGGATCAATTACCAAAATGTTAACAATGGCTATCTCTGCATGCTGGTAATTCTGGATGATTTTTACTTGAATGCTTATATATCTCTCTATTAGTTGATGTTATAATAATGGAAATACTTTATTTTTATAACTATTTAAAAGAATATTTTCATTTTGAAAAAATCAAACCATAACAAAGAAGAACAACAACAAAACTAAGTAATCAAAAGAATTCCATATACACCTGGGGCTCATATTTATGACACCGCATTTAGCCTGATTGAGCAGGTTAAAAACCTCAAGCCATCTTCCCCCTGCTGCCTCTGCATTTTCCCCACAGCCAATATATTTCCAGGTCCTATTAATTTTACTTTTATGCAACATTTAATAAGCATTTTATGAAGCTCCATTTTCTATGTGTCTTCCTCTTCCCTCTATTTCCCAATGATTTCCCTATTTTTCTTCTTCCCCACTAGGTTCTGTCTCCATCATCCCTATTTGGATCATCACCACAGACTCCTAAATTGTACCTATATCTCTAACCAATTTATCCTCTGTTCATGCCTCACCCCACAGAGCCACCCTCCTATTATGCTTTTGTAAACAATTCCCTATTTCCCTCTAGTCCCCAGTTCCTTATAGTGGCACCCAAAGCCTCATCTCCCCTACATTCAGCTCTCTCCATTCTGACCTCCCAACAAGTGCTTCTCCTAGGACGACTCATCACACCCTATGCTCACCATGTCTGATTATATGTCTAGGCCATCAGTCCTATTGTCCCCTATGTAGCTCGTTTCCTGATTTGAAACTCTGCTTTTCTCTTCTCTCAAGAGTCAGTTCAAATCTCATCTCTTCTATCTCCTCCTCATCCCACAGTTTGGGAAAACAAACCAAAATAAAAAATGATTGTTTTTCTTAGTAAATATTTTATTTTGCGAAGTGTGTTCATGTCTTCTCCATTATAATGTGAAGTTCCTTGTGAGTAGAGGCAAGTATGTGTTCATATTTTTATCCACATAGGGTTTTGTACACCTTATTGGTTAAAAAAGAAAATTTTTAAGAACTGCATGGAGCACCTGCTATATACCAGGCTTTGTGCTGGGTGAGTCCATATTCAGCTGTTTTCATAACACAGTCTGTGTGATAGGCAGTTGCTCCCATTTTACATATGTTCAAAACTGAGGCTGGTTGTTTAAATAACTGCCAGAGTCCATGCAGGAGGTAGCAGATCTGAGATGGGAAACCTGGACCACCAACCAACTCCAGGTTCAGCCCGCCCCTCTGCTGACCTGTGCTCCAACAAGAACGTATGCAGAGACGGACTGATCTGAACACACAAAAGCGCTGGCCCCTAAAATTCAGTTTCACAACTGAAAATGTGGTAAATGTATTCACAGGTTATAAAAATTTTGGTTTGCTGTAGGCCAGTTGAGTATCCTCCAGACCTCTGGATCTGTGATCTCTCTCTGCCCCTGACCCCCTGAGAATGCTGCTGCTTCATGATCTTTCTCCAGGCATACATCCTTCTTGAGCATTTGTTATTGTTGTCCCAAAGCTCAGTTTTCCTAGAATTCAACTCCCTGCCGTCTCCCAAATTCTGATGTAATAGCCAGCATCTGTACCAGGAAGGTGCCTTGCCCATTCTACTGTCAATCAGCCTATTTCCATCATAATGACCCCCACCTCTTGTCTTCATCTCTACATTCTGAATATTTCAAATTTAGACCTTCTGAGGGTTAACAAGGACTAGGAGGGATAAGGAGGCCACTGACCGAGTCACCACTTCCATCAGAAGTACCAGTGCCTTTGTACAGTTGGAGATTCTGGCTGACTTCATCAACATCATCAAATTTCAGGGCTGCCGAGGACCTGATCCTCACCTTACAGAGGATACCAGTAATAATAACAACAGCCAACATTGTTTGAAAGTTTATTCTGCACTAAGCACCATTCCAAATATGTATATTAACTCTCTTTTTTCTCACAATAACTGGAAGCAGACCCTTCCTCATTTTATAGATGAAGAAGTTAAAGCCACAGAAAAGCCACAGATAAGAGCCCAGCAGTGGTAAAAGGTAGAGCTACTATTCAAACCCAGGTAATCTGACTCAGGAGTTCATGCTCTTCCTACCAGAGTAAACTGCCTCATATACATTTGCCTGAATCAAGGTGTCCTAACTAACAGTTGGGATCCCTTCCAGAGAGCCGTATTGTTCATTTAAGAGCCTCAAACTAGACAGTGGTGGGGAACACATAGGCATTTGCCATAGCAGTTCCTGCCCAATCATGGCAGACATCACTAATTGATCTCAGAATTCTTTCCCACAGAGCCTGGAGATTGCTTAGCAATCAGCTTAAAGTGGCACTCTGGAGGAAACTTCTTCACCATTCCAATATTGGTAGGATCTCCTATTTTATGAAAGAAATGGAGGTGGCAGAAGGGTGAGGCTTGATCTCCTCCATCTCTTGGTGGAAAGCAAGCTCCTGTCCTGGCTTAGCCTGCTTTTCCCTAAGCCTCCTAACTGCCCTCCCAGGCTGAAAGGGCAAGCTGGAGCCCATCAAACAGCCTGGACAGCCAGACAGAAGCCCAGGCTCAAAGTCCAGACCCCACCAGACTATGTGTGAAAGCCAGAGACTTTAGGGGCTACCAGTACATTTTTGGAAAAACTTGGGGCCTCAGGAAGAAACCTTATTTTGAACTCTAAGAAAAAAATACTAAGTAAGGTTTAAAATATATATATATATATCTAAGATGGGGTGGGGCAGTGGTGGGAAGGGAATCCACATGGAAAGAGGAGGGCAGGTGATACTGGGCTTCCCCAGGGCCGGGGCATCATCCTCAGAGTTCCCTGTGATCAAGCCAATCTTCACATTAACTTCACTTCAGATACCGGCATTTGCTAAAACTCATGCCAACCAATCCTTCCACATTTGCCTTTATTTTTTGTAATACACAAACAACTAGAGAGAGTGCATTTGAAAAAGACACATAACACATTCCGAGGAACTAAATTTTTCCAAGGTGTGTGCACAACCCACAGACTGGAGGGTCCCAGGGCTTTGTCCCGGTTTATGCCGCCATTGGGCGATGCAGGTTAATAACCAGACTCCAATGCTTTGGTGTTGGATGCTTGTCCCATACCTCTCCCCTCTAGAAGTTTGAAAAATAGCCTTATTAAATTATAGCTTTATTTAAAAATCCAGATTAACTCCCTTCTCTCATTAAAATAGGCCCAAACACAACTGAATTCTAAGAAAACCAAGTCCATTGGTTCACAAACCAGTGTTGGTGGTGGCAATCAGCCCTAACAAAGAGAAGGCAAGACAGCAAAAGGGCCCAGGGTTTCAGGTCCTTCATAGAGAACCTAGTGCCTTTACTGGCAATTGGCTTCAGGCTTAATATACTCATTTACTACAAAAAGGAATGTTCAGTCTTCACTTTAAAAACTGATGTGGTAGCATATGCTTCATAGTAATTACACAGTAAGAGAAAGTCACTTGGTAAGAATTAATTTTTCTATTTTACTCAGGCCAAACACATAGATTCTAATATCTAATGCAATTTCTTTATTTTACAGGTGAGAAAAATGTGGCTGAGAGAGTCCATTGGAACTGCTGAATGTCACACAGCAATTTAGTAACAGAACAGGGATGAGAACCAGGTCTCCTGGCTCCAGCTCTACATCTCGCGACCTCCATGCAGCCACCCAACCTGACTACCAGATGGCCTGTGCAAAAATATAAGAACTCCATAGCAGAATTAATGAACGTAGAGGTATATTAATTATTTTAAAGAATCTGAGCTCAAAACAATCCTCCAAGTTTTATGACTAGAGTCACTCTAAAAGGGCAAGAACTCTGTCTGCTTCTCTCACCACCGAAACCCCAGCATTTAATACCTTTTAATTAGTACTAAACTGATGATAGCATGGAAACCTATTTCAAAACTACTCAATAAAAATATGCCCTGCATTTTCTTTAGTTTTTTTTTTTTTTTTTTTTTTAATCATTGGCAAATGTATTAATCCTTGACAAAGTTTCTAACCTCAGCACTATTGACATTTGGACCAGATAATTCTTTGTTTTGAGGGGTTGTTCTGTCCATCGTAGGATGTTTAGCAGCATCCCTGGCAAGAGATGCCAGTAGCATCTGCCACACAGTTGTGACAACCAAGAATGTCTACAATTATTGTCAAATGTTCCCTGGAGGCCACAATCAGACCTGGTTGAGGACCACCGACTTCCTCCGTGCCAATCGTGGGACGTGAGAGCTTGATGAATCAACCAGCTGTTAATTAAAAGACAGGCATGGAGAGAACTCAGGAAATATAAGGTGACTTGACTATTCTGCTCATATCAAACCATCGCAAGGTCCAAAGCCGCCAAGCACATGGGTTTTCACCTTGATAGGCTTTATAGCTCTCTTAACTTTTGTGGCCTGGGTGTTGTTTTCAGTTTGTTTTGTTTTCTAAGTAAACTCCATAGCTGAGGAATCTGAAGACTGAGAAAACCTCCCTCTTAATTCATGGCCAGAGCACCAGACACTGCTGCAGCAGCCACCAGAACCTGGCTCCCCCTGCACAGCGGCAGCACACACCAGGGGCACAGGCCTCAGGGAGGCCCCCTGATTTAAGAGCCCTCTCCGTGTGAAACGCATCCAGTCCAGATCCCCTAAGGATCCGGCCCCTTAGACCACGTCAGCCCAGAGCCTTTCCGATCGCCCGGATGCTCTTGACAAAGGATGGTCTGGCACCAGGCAGCACGGCCATTATTTTCATTTAAACCATACATGTCATGTCCTGTTTGTGAG
Source organism: Cabassous unicinctus (assembly GCA_029593785.1). Lineage (NCBI taxonomy): Eukaryota > Metazoa > Chordata > Mammalia > Cingulata > Chlamyphoridae > Cabassous > Cabassous unicinctus. Next base: position 33,005 of record JAQZBX010020068.1, read on the forward strand.
AAACACGTTAAACAACTCAGAAACACATTCACAATGGGCTCCGATGTGGGATTCACATTCCTGAGGGTTGGCGTACTGTAAGCCGTGGGGGGAGGCCTGTGGGGTGGTGGGAGGGCTCATCTGCCCTTGAGTTACCAGAGGGGCCCTTCCCGAAGCTCAGCTGACAACAGGGCCCTTCTCCCTATTGTCTGCCTTCGGTCTTACGGTTTTCTTCACGTGCCCAAAGCATGTTGAGACCATATTCATGGTAGCCCAGTACCTTGGATTTCTTTAAGATTCCCTTTTACCAAGCTCTATT
>JAQZBX010020069.1:0-33319 GCA_029593785.1 Cabassous unicinctus
ATGATACAATTAGGAAACTGAAAGAGAAAAATTGCCAGCCGAGAATTCTTTAGCCAGCAAAACTGTCCTTCAAATATGAAGGTGAGTATAAAGTACTCACAAACAAACAGAAACTAAGAGAGTTTGCAAAAAGAATCTACCTTTGCAGGAAATATTAAAGGAAGCCTTAGAACCTGAAAGAAAAAGACAAGAGAGGGAGGCTTGGAGGAGAGTATAGAAGAAAGAAAAGCAGAAAGGATAACCAAAAGAGTAAAAAGAGAGACAAAAACAAGATGACATACGAAAACCAAAGAATACAATAGAGGAAATAAATAGTGCATTTTCAGTAATATCATTGAATGTGAATGGATTAAATTCCCCAATCAAAAGATACAGGCTGATAGAATGGATAAAAAAACATGAGCCATCCATTTGCTGCTTACAAGAAACTCACCTCAGAACCAGGAATACAAACCGGCTGAAAGTAAAAGGTTGGAAAAAGATACTCCATGTGAATAGTAACCAGAAAAGAGCAGGTGTAGCTATACTAATATCGGACAAAACAGACTTTAAATGCAAAAAAGTGATAAGAGATATGGAAGGCCATTATATATTAATAAAAGGGACGATACTCCAGGAAGATATACAGTCATAAATATCTACGCACCTAACCAGGGTGTCCCAAAATATATGAGACAAACTCTGGCAAAACTGAAGGGAGAAATAGACATTTCTACAATAATCATCGGAGACTTCAACACCCCTCTCACATCATTAGATAGAACAAGTAAACAGAAGATCAACAAGGAAACAGAGAACTTGAACAATATGATAAACAAGTTAGGCCTAACAGACATATACAGAACACTGCATCCAAACTCAGGGGATTATACATTCTTCTCAAGTGCCCATGGATCTTTCTCCAGGATAGACCACATGTTAGGTCACAATGCAGCTCTCAATAAATATAAAAAGATTGAAATTATACAAAGCACCTTCTCAGATCATAATGGAATGAAAGTAGAAATCAATAACAGACAGGAAAAAAGTAAATTTGCCAATGTGTGGAGACTGAAGAACACACTCCTAAATATTCGTTGGGTCAAAGAAGAAATTGCAAGTGAAATCAGTAAATATATTGAGACAAATGAAAATGAGAACACAACATATCAAAACTTATGGGATACAGCGAAGGCAGTCTTGAGAGGGAAATTTATAGCCCTAAATGCCTATATTAAAAAACAAGAAAGAGCTGAACTCAAAGATTTAACGGAACAACTAGAGAAACTAAAAAAAGAACAGCAAACCAATACAAAAGCAAGCAGAAGGAAAGAAATAATAAAGATTAGAGCAGAAATAAATGAAAATGAGAACAGGAAAATAATAGAGAAAATCAACAAAACCAAAAGCTGGTTCTTTGAGAAGTTCAATACAATTGAGAAACCCCTCCCTAGACTAACAAAGAAAAAAAGAGAGAAGATGCAAATAAATACAATCAGAAATGAAAGGGGGGAAATTACAAATGACCACACAGAAATAAAAAGAATCATAAGAGGATATTATGAAAAGCTATATGCCAACAAACTAGACAACCTAGATAAAATGGATAAATTTATAGAAATGCATAACCAACCTACTCTGATATTACAAGAAATACAAGAACTTAACAAACCAATCACAATTAAGGAGATTGAATCCGTCATCAAAAATCTCCCAGCAAAGAAACGTCCTGGACCAGATGGCTTCACAGGTGAATTCTACGAAACATTTCAAAAAGAATTAACACCAATCCTGTTTAAACGCTTCCAAAAAATTGAAGAGGAGGGAAAATTACCCAACACATTTTATGAAGCCAACATCACCCTAATAGCAAAGTCAGATAAAGATTCCACAAGAAAAGAAAATTACAGACCAATCTCTCTAATGAACATAGATGCAAAAATTCTGAACAAAATACTTGCAAATCGAATCCAACAGCATATCAAAAGACTTATACATCATGGCCAAGTGGGATTTATTCCTGGTATGCAAGGCTGGTTCAACATAAGAAAATCAATCAATGTAATAGACCACATTAACATACTGAAGGATAAAAACCACATGATCATCTCAATAGATGCAGAAAAGGCATTCAACAAAATCCAACATCCTTTTTTTGGTAAAAATACTTCAAAAGATAGGAATAAATGGAATAGATAGGAATAAATAGGAAAAATGGTCCCAGGCTGAGCATCCTCTCCTGGGTGAGACTTCAACTGGCAACTTAGGTGCTAATCCCTTTTAAAGGACTCTGAACCTCAGAACTCCAATAAATCTTACAACTTGTGAGGAATGACCTCATCAAATATAAGCAAATCCATCTGGTGAGGGGGTGGCCAGCCCTCAATAGGAGAGATGTGGTGTCTCAAGGGGTCTTCTATCCTATTCTGTTCATGGTACACTAACATCAGCTTTAATTTAATGCTAACTTTACAGGGGATACAAATAGGATGTGCAAATACCACGTCTAGTAACTTGTTCTTTTTAAACATTTGTTTTTTAGGTAATGGATGATGGGGTTGCCTGCATAGCAGCATTAAAACATTCCAGAAGACTAAGGACAAGTTAATCTTTCATAATACCAGGCTGAAACAGCAGAGACTATTGATTAGAAATCTTATGGATTCACAATTATTAGTAATAATTTTCTTATAGTACATCACCAGCATTACCTTCGTAGTTAATCCAGAAAAAGATACCACAAGAAAGGAAAATTACAGACAAAAATCTCATTAATTTAGAAGTAAAAATTCTCAACAAAATACTAGCAAACTGAATCCAGCAGCATGTTAAAAGAATTATACATGATGATTAAGTGGTAATCATCCCTGATATACAAATTTAGTTTAACATGAGAAAATCAATTAATGTAATCCACCACACAAACAGAATGAAAGAACATACCCACATGATCATTTCAATAAAGGAAGAAAAGGCATTTGACAAAATACAGCATCCTTTATAGATAAAAAACACTTAGAACACTAGGAATAGAAAGAACCTCCCTCCACATGAAAAGGGCATATACAGAAAGCCCACAGCTAACACCCTGCTTAATGGTGAAAGACTGAAAGCATTACATCTGTGATCAGGAACAAGACTAGGATGAGCACTTAATCCTCTGTTATTTAATATTGTACTAAAGTTCTTGTCAGAGCAATTAGGCAAGAAAAATAAATAACGGCATCCAAATTGGAAAGGAAAATGTAAAACATTCCCTATTTGCACTTGATACCATCCTATATACAGAAAATCCTGAATCATCTACAACAAAATTCCTAGAACTAATAAATGAATTCAGCAGATTGGCAGGGTACAAAACCAGCAGCCAATAATCAGTAGTGTTTCTATACACACTGAACAATTGGAAGAACTGAAGGAAAAAGTCTATCCACAGTTACAAACTAAAAAATCAAACATAAAACAATAAAATAACCATGATATAAAGGACTTCTAAACAGAATGCAACAAAATACTGCTAAAGGAAATTTTTAAAAATCTAATTAAATGGAAGGCTATTCCGTGTTCATGGGTTGGATATGATCCTGATGTCAATACTATCCAAAGCAATTTATAGAATCAATGCATTACCAATTAAAATTCAAACAAGTTTCTTTGCAGAAATGGAAAAGAAAATCACAAAATTAATTAGAATGGATAATGGGTCCTGAGTAGCTCAACTCCTGTCTTGAAAAATGACAGGAGTTGGAGGATTCACAATTTCCAACCTTAGAAGTTATAACAAATGTGCAGTAATCAAAAGATCATGGTATTGTCACAATGACAAACATATAGAGCAATGGCATAGAATTAAGAACTCAGTACTAAACCCTCACATTCCTGACCAATCAATTATTGACAAGGTGGAAAAGACCTCTCTATCTTAAGAGAATTGTCTCTTAAACAAATGGTGATGAGAAAACTAGATCACCATCAGTAAAAAAAATACATAGAGACTTCTTGGAAAATGGTGCTGAAGTAGGTAGCCAGAGTCTGACCCTCTCAGAAAGAAAAAGTGTATAGAAGGCATTGATCTTTCTAAAGGAGTTGCTTTGGATATATATAGAATGAGAAGGTGCTCTGAGTCACCTAGGAGGGTACTGGAAAGATAAAAAAGCCAAAGGAAAACCATGAATCACTTGCAACTGTGGCTGGAAATGGCACATATACCCCACCTTCAGGGCAAGGATCATCGGTGGAACCCCTGGTTCACTGCTGCCAGTTGACTGAGAAAGGGCATCCCTCTGGGAGGAAGCAGTGATTTTGGCCAGCTGAGCCCCCTTTGTATCTCAGAAGGGACCCTGAGCTAATGGGAAGAGGGGAGGGGTATGTGCTCAGGCAAGCTGTCCTGCCCAGTCATCTGGAGCAAGAGAAGAACTAGAATAAAGGGGTGGGACAGGTTCCTAATCAGCAGGACTCTAGCAAATTATACTCTAAAACACCTTGGGTAAATGGGGCAGAGAACTTTCTGAAGCTCAATCAACCTAAGGAGACAATTTAGCTCAGTGGAGGAATTCCTACCTTGCATATATGGGACTCCTGGTTTGATTCCCAGATCTCCTTAGTGAAGTGGAGATGTGATCCACCAGGATATCAGGCATCCAAGTGATATCTTATGAGAGGAAATATGTAGACATTCTTTTTATTTTAGGTTTCCTTGGATCAATTTTTTAAAATGTTCCTTTATTTCTTTTTTCCTTATTTCACTCAATAAAACCCTGTACATTACCTACAGAGGGCAGGCTGCAGGGTGATTGATGGATGAACACTGGCAGCCTGAGAAACTTCTTCGGGGCCTAAGAGGAAGGCTGTTTTAACTTGGTTCTTTTCTTTTAGATGCTGCTGTTTTTCTTCTTATTTCCTCTTTATTTGTTTCCCTTTTTTCCTTTAGTTAATTTTTTGTACCTACATTATTTCTTTTCTTTCCTTCATTTTTCTATCCTCTGTTTAATGTTGTTTTTCATTCATTCCATCAATTTCTGTTTGGTTTTTTCAATTTTTTTGTTTTTATTTCTCTCTTTTGTCCAACTGTTTTATTTCTTTTTAGTTTTTTGTTTTTCTTTTTTCCCATCATTCTGGCCTTTTAAATCATTCTACATATTTTTCTCTATTTTATTTCTCATTTCACTTTTTTCTATTCTACCTTTTTTATTCTTATTCCTCTGTACTTATGATGTTTTACATGTGTTATTTATTTTCCTAGGTCTTGTATGGTTCCTCCTCTACCTTTTTTATTATTATAACTGTTATTATTTTTCTCTACTTATCTCCTTTTCTCTGCTACTAATTCTTTTTTTCCCCAAGGGAACATAGGCAACAGCAAGGAAAAAGAATAAGAGGAACTAAGTGTCAAAGTGAAACCTTACCACAAACACACAAGCAAAAACAAAATTAAACCCTAGAGCAGAAAGAGAAGCTAACCAATGGAATAAATCCATCAAGACAGATGCTTAGACACCAACAAAAAAATTAGAAGCCAAACTAAGAAATAGGAATACATGGCCCAATCTAATGAACAAAATATAAAACAGGATGAGATGCATAACATGGAACAACTAATCAGAGCTATCCAAGCAAACATTCATGAGTCAACTTAATGAAATGAAGGAAGAGATTAAGGATATTAAGAAGACACTGGGGGAACATGCCAAAGAAATTGTAAACATACATAAAAAGATAATGGATATGATGGTGATGAACGGCAAAATGCAAGAAATAAAAAATGCACTGGAAGCACATAACAGCAGATTTGAACAGACAAAGGAAAGAATTAGTGATGTGGAAGATAGTACATCTGAAATCAGATAAATAATAGAACAGATAGATAAAAAGGTAGAAAAATTCAGCAGGGACTTAGGGACTACAATGGCAACATGAAATGCACAAACATATGCATTATAGGTATCCCAGAAGGAAAAGAGAAGAGAAAGGGGGCAGAAGGAGTGTTGGAGGACATGATGGCTGAAAATTTCCCAACTCTATTGAAGGACATGGAATGTACATGTCCAGGAAGTACAGCACACCCCAAGCAGTATGAATCCTAACTGGACTAATTCAAGAAATATACTTGTCAAAATGCCCAATGCTCAAGAAAAAGAGAGAACACTGAAAGCAGCCAGAGAAAAGAGATCAATCACATATGAGTGAAGTTCAAATTATGTAGCACTTTGGCATTGTTTGTGAATTCCAAAAATAGTTATTTGATTTTCTTTGCAAACTGATCTGTCAGAGGTATCACTAATTGATTAGATTATGATTAGGACTTGGATTGGACCACATCAGTAGTGGAGACTCACAGAGAAAAGACATGGCAAAGGACAGAGTTGGGAGATTTGAGCTGCAGCCCAAGAGTTAAACACACAGGAGAATGCAGAGCAGCTGACCCCAGGGAGAATAAAGTATCCAGGACAGAGACAGAGCATGTTGCCTAATGTTCTCCAGCTGACCTTGTGAAGATAGCAGAGCAGCTGAGCCCAGAGAGAGGCAAGCCCTGGGAAGAGAGGAACCCAGGAAACCTGAACCCTCGCATACATCAGCAGCCATCGTGCTCCAACACATGGCAATAGAATTTGGTGAGGAAAGTAACTCATGCTTTATGGCCTGGTAACTGAAGCTATTTCTACAAATACTCTTTATAAAAACCAACTGATTTCTGGTATTTGGCTTCAGCACACCTTTAGCTGACTAATACAGATTAAGTGCTAATTTCTCATCTGAAACCATGGAAGCAAGAAGGCAGTGGTATACCTAGTTAAGGTGCTAAAAGAAAAACTTCCAGCCAAGAATTCTCTATTGAGAAAAGCTGACATTCAAAAATGAGGAAGAGTTCAAAAATATTCACAGATAAACAGAAATTAAGAGTGTTTGTCAATAAGAAACCTGTACATCAAGAAATATATAGGGAGTTCTGCAGGTTGAAAGGAAAAACCAGGAGAGATAGAGTTGGAGCAGATTGCAAGAGAAACTAAAAAGATAAAAAGAAAAATAAAATCTATATATGGCATACAAAAACCTAAAGATAATATGGCTAGGAAAGGAATTCCTTTGTAATAATAACATTGAATGTTAATCAATTAAACTCTCCAATCAAGAGAGAGATTGGCAAAATGGATAAGGAAATTGTACTCATCTATATGCTTTCTATGAGAAACTAACCTTAGACCCAGGATGAAAGGGGGCTGAAAGTGAATGGTTGGAAAGAATTTTACAAGCAAGCAATAAACCAAAATGAGTGGGAATAGCTATACTAATATCAGACAAAATAAACTTTAAAAGCAAAACTATTGCTAAGAGACAAAGAAGGCCAAAATATTAATAAAAGTGATACTCTATCAAGAAGAAACAACAATCATAAACATTTATGCACCTAACCAGGGCTCCTAAAAATACATGAGACAAACATTAGGAAAACTTTGTGAAGAAATAGATGCCTCTACAATTATAGTGGGGGATGTTAAAACATCATTATCACCATTAGACAGAACATCTTGACAGAGAATCAATAAAGAATCGAAGACCTTGAATAATATATTAGAGGATCTGGACCTAAAAGACATATACAGAACATTACACCCAAAAACATCTAGATACACATTCCACAAGTGCATATTGATCATTCCCTGATGTATGCTATGCCCTAGAAAAATTCTCAATGAATTCCAAAAGATTGAAATTATACAAAGTACTTTCTTTGACAACAATGGAATGAAGCTGGAAATCAGTATGGGGCTGAGAAGCAGATTAACCATGAAGATATGGAAGTTAAAAAACACATTCTTAGACTATCAGTGGGTCAAGGAGGAAATTGCAAAGAAATCAGTTACTACATTGAAACTAAAGAAAATGACAACACAATGTATCAAAACCTATGGGATTCAGCAAAACTTGTACTTAGAGGGAAATTCTTAGCCATAAATGACTATATTTAAAACAAAAAGAAAGATCTAAAATCAAAGACCTAACTGCACAAACGGAGGCATTAGAGAAAGTAAAACAAACTAACTCCAAAGTGTAAAGAAGGAAATAACAAAGATTAGAGCAGAACTAAATGAAACTGAAAGTAAGAAAGCACCAGAAAAAAAAAAAAAGCTGGCTCTTTGCAAGGATTAATAAAATTGACAAATCTTAGACTAACAAAGGAAAAAGTATGAAGGTGCAAATACATAAAATAAGAAATGAGAAAGGAGATATCACCACAGATGCCACAGAAATAAAGAGTATCATAAGAGGATACTTTGAAAAATTATATGTCAACAAGATGGATCATTTAGAGAGAATGGACAAATTCCTAGAAACACACAAGCAGCCTACATTGATGAAAGAAGAAACTCAAGAAATCAACAGACCAATCAAAGGCAATGAGATTGAATTTGTCATCAAAAACCTCACAAATAAGAAGAGCCTAGGACCAGATGGCTTTATAGGTGAATTCTACCCAATATTCCAGAAAGAATAAACAACAATTCTGCTTAAACTCTTAAGTAGAGGGAACATTCCCTAATTCATTCGATGATGCCAACATCACTCCAATATCAAACCCAAACAAAGATGCCAGAAGAAAGGAAATCTACAGACCAATCACTCTAATGAGTTTAGAGGCTAAATTCCTCAACAAGATACTTACTAATTGTATTCAACAACACAAGAAATGAATTATACACCATGACAAAGTGGGTTTCATCCTTCCTATCCAAGTATGGTTCAACATAAGAAAATCAATGTAATATACCATATAAAGAGATTGAAAGAAAAAATCACATGATAATCTCTATAGATGCAGAAAAAGCATTTGACAGAATATACCACCCTTCTTGATAAAAACACTTCAAAACATAGCAATAGAAGGAAACTTCCTCAACCTGATAAAGGGTATATATGAAAATCACACAGCTAACATCATATTCAATGGTGAACTCCTGAAAGCTTGGAATGAGACAAGGATGTCCACTGTAACCTCTCTTATTTAACACTGTGTTAGAAGTACTTGCTCAAGGACCTAGGCAAGAAAAATACATAAAAGTCATCCAAATTGAAAAGGATGAAGTAAAAATTTCATTATTTAAAGACAAGATCTTATACAATGAAAGCCCTGAGAAAGCTACAGTAAAGTTTCTAGAGCTTATAAATGAGTTCAGTAAAGTGGCAGGTTATAAGATTAATATGCAAAATCAGTCACATTTCTGCATACCAATAATGAGCAATCTAAGGAGGAAATCAAGAAAAAATCCCATTTACAATACCAACTAAGGGAAACAAACACCTTGGAATATTTTTAACTAAAGATGTAAATGAGTTGTACACAGAAAACAACATAACAATTTGAAAGGAAATCAATAAATACCTAAAAAAATGGAAGAATATTCCCTGTTTATGAACAGGAAGACTAAACACCATTAAGATGTATAGGCTATCCAAACTGACTTACATATTAACTTAATCCCTATAAAAATTGCCACAGCATTTTTTTTACTGAATTGGAAAAGATAATCCTAAAACTTATTTGAAAGGACAAGGGGCCCTGAATAGCCAAGGACATATTGAAAAAGAAAAACAAAATCAGAGGAATCACACTTCCTGACTTTAAAACATACTACAAAGCTACAGTGGTCAAAATTGCATTGTTTTGGCACAAGGATGGATGTACTGACCAATGGAACTGAACTGAGAGTTCTGAAATTGATCCTTGCACATACAGTCAACTGATATTTGAGAAGGCCACTAAGCCAACACAACTGGGAGATGATGGACTCTTCAACAAATGGTGCTTGGAGAATTGGGTATCCATATCCAAAAGAATGAGAGAGGAGCACCATTTCTTACCTTATTCAAAAATTAACTTAAGATAGATCAAAGATCTAAATATAAGAGCCAAGACAATGAAGAACTTGGAAGATAATGTAGGGAAGCATCTACAAGACCTTGTATTAGGAAATGGTTTCATGAATTTCACACCCAAAGAACAAGAAATGAAAGAAAAAATAGATATACAGGACTTCCTCTTAATTTCAAACTTTTGCCCCTCAAAGGAATTTGTCAAGAAAGTGAAAAAGCAGCGTACTGAATGGGAGAAAATATTTGGTAACCATATATCTGATAGTGGCCTAATATCCAGCATATTTAAAGAAATCCTGCACCTTGAAAATAAAAATCAAGCAACCCATTAAAAAATGGGTGTGCTGAAGAGACACTGTTCCAGAGAAGAAATAAAAATGGCTAAAATTCACATGAAAAAAATGCTCAACACAAGTAGCTATTAGGGAAATGCAAATTGAAACTACAATGAAATATCCTTTTACACCGATTAGAATGGTGGTTTTTAAAAAACAGTACTATAAGTTTTGGAGAGGATATGGAGGAATAGGAACTCTTATCCACTGCTGGTAGGAATGCAGATGATGCAACCATTCTGGAGAACAGTCTGGCAGTTCCTCAGGAAGCTAACTATTGAACTGCATATGATCCAGAAATCCCACTGCTGGGTATATACTGAGAATTGAAAGCAGGGACATGAACAGATATATGCAAACCAATGTTCATAGCAGCATTATTCACTATTTCCAAAAGTTGGAAAGAATGCAAATACCCAACAACAGATGAATGGATAAGCAAATTCTGGTATATACATACAATGTAGTATAATATTACTCAGCTGTAAGAAAGAATGCAATATTAACACAGGGGATAACATGGATGAACCTTGAAGACCTTATGTTCAGTGATGCAAGCGAGGCATTGATAGATACCTATTATATGACCTTAACTGACATGAATTAACCAAGTTGAAGAGACTCACAATGTTAGAGTATGGAAGATAATTTTACAGACAGAAAGGGAATACAGGGTTAAAAGCCATTGTAAATATGGGAAAAATCTATGATAAGGTAGAAGGGTGTAGTTGTGAAGTGGATGGTCATGACAGTGGTGCAGTGATGCTGTTGGGTTGAACAGTGCTGGCTTGTGAGGCTTTTAGGGTGGGGGCGTTGGCACTGTCCATGGAACCAAACAGAGGGTTGGGGGAGGGGGTGGATGAACTGTGGGGGTTTGCAGGTATGTGGTTTATACTACAATGTTGGGAATATTTTTTTTTGCATAATATAGTAGGGGAGGATTACTGGTTTAGGGTGTTAGGTATGGGAGACATGTGGGACAGGGTGCACCTGGGCAGGCTTCTATGGAGTATGTGAGTGTTTATCCTGTCTTAATGCATTGTGTCAGTGGGTGGAGACCTACACAATGAATGGTAAGATGTTGAACTCCCATCCTCGGGAGTCCTGCTCTGTTCTCAAATAGAGAGGCAGGAGTCTCTTGAGAGCATAGGCAGTGCCTAATAGGGAAGGACAGGCCAGGATTATAAGCCACCAATATTGTTACAAGTAACTATGAATCTTGTACTTCAATGAGTGAAGCTTGGTGGTTGCTGTGGGTCCTTGGGGAAGGGGGAGGGAAGAATAGAACAGATGGAACATTGGGCATTTTGGGGGCATTGAGAATTGTTCTGTATGATCTTGCAATGATGTATTCAGTCCATGTTAAATTTCATCAAAATTTATAAAATTGCATGTTCCAAAATGTAAACCATAATGTAAATCATTGACCATGTTTAGTAACAATGCTTCAACATTTGTACATCAATTGTAACAAATGTAGCATTCACATGTAAATGTTTTTAATAGGGGAAAGTAGAAAAGCAGGAGGATGTTGGGTATATGGAAATCCCCAATATTCTCTATATGACTTTTCTGCTACCTAGCATCTTTGAAGATAAAATGAAAAAAAAACCAGACACTAGGGGAATAAATGGAAGAAAATGTCACTAACCTACAAGAAAATAGTTCTTATACTGATGAATGTCATCATGCCAAACATTTTTTAATTTTATTTTTTATTATTTCAAATTCCTTTTAATATTTTGTATTTTTTTGACATTTTAAAAACTATCATTATCATTTCATTTTCTTATGAAATGAATTTTTAGATAACAGAAGTGTTGCAACTGTGGCAGGGGAGGGTCACTGGTGCAGAGTGTCAATGATGTGGGATGCATGGGAGGAAGTTCACCTGGCACATACTTATAAGGCATATGAATGAGTTCCAATGTTCATAGGGCATTGTCATGGTGGGTGGAGATCCACACAATAACTGAAAGAATATCCAATTCCCATCTTGGTGAGTTCTGCCACATTCACTAATAGGACAGCAAGAATCCCCTAAGTACAAGGGCATTGACTAGTGAAGTAGGAGGGACCATTGATGGGCCCTTGATATTGATGACTGTATTCATGAATTTTTTTCTTTTGAAATTGAAAGCTAGCCTAGTATTCTAGGTTGCCTAAGAGTTCCTCCTGAGGGCTGCCTTATTGCTTAAATGTGGCCTTTTTCTAAACCAAGCTCAGTATATAAATGCATTACCTTCCCATCAGCATGCGACATGACTCCTGAAGATGAGCCTCACTAGCACCAAGTGATTATTATCAAGCACCAGCTAGCAATGCAACTGGGAAAAGACCTTGAAAAAAAAGGAGGACATGGTAAATACAAATGAGTTTATATGGCTAACAGGCTTCAAAGTGAGTTGGGAGATCATCCCAGAGCTTACAATTATGCACATCTCAGCAGGATCCCATTGTTTGCCACAGTAGATATGCCCTCAAACAATGGGGCTACTGAGGGTTCTAGAGACATCTGTATACTATCAGCAGGGCAGACAGCCCCAGAGTTTGGTGCCTTACCAATAGGTCCAACTTTGGAATTTATGCTCCCCAGGGTGACAGAGTTGGACTAAGTTGTGTTTTCCCTACACACAGCTCTTCTGCCCCTTCTATTTGAACATATAGTTAGTACTAGAGTTGATAGTTTTTGCCCAAGAGACTTAAATATTTGGGCTTTCCATCTGCCAGTTTGGTTCTGAATCTTAACAGAGTTGCAACACCTACTCACCAGTTCACTGGACTCACCCAGGACAACTAACTTGGAAATGATGATGGACAATAACCATCCCAATGAACAGAGTGTACAACTGCAAGCAAGATAGTCCCATCCATCTTCCTGATGGGACCTAAGCACCCTCTCAATTATAAGTGGAGTGGGCATCAACAACACAAAATCCTCAATATTGGGGAATGAATGATGGCAGAGGGAAAAATAGGTGCAATATGGGGGCATTTTTGGGACTTTGGAATTTTCCTCTGACACTGCAATGACAGATACAGGCCATTATATATCTTATCATAACTTATACAATTGTGTGGAAGAGAGTTTAAACTGTAAGGTAAACTATGCTCCAATCTGTGGCAATGCTCCAATCTGTGTTCATCAATTGTAACAAATGTACCACACTAGTGAACAATGTTGCTAATGTGTGAATGTACAGGAGTGGTAGTGAGTGGGGCATATTGTAATCCCCTACATTTTTCATGTAACATTTCTGTGATCTAAATATGTTTTAAAAATAATTTTAAAAACTGTAACAAAAAATAGGTAGACCACTCTATCACACCCTATACAAAACTAAATTCAAAACTGTATAATTCCATTTATTTAATATGCAAATATAAATCAATTTATAAAGATGAAATTAGATTAGTAATGTAAGGTTGTGACAGGATAGATGGATTGTGAAGTGACTGCTAAGAGGTGTGGATTTTTCTTTTTTTAAATTTTATTTTCAGATCCCTCCAGCATAATTTTCTTAAGGATTTATTTTATTCATTTATTTTGCCCTCCCTCATTGTATTGTGCTTGCTGTCTGCTCTCTGTGCACTCTTCTGTGTCTACTTGACTTCTCTTTAGGTGGCACCAGGAACTGATCCTGGGACCTTCCAGAGTTGAAGAAAGGTGTTCAATCTCTTGTGCCACCTCAGCTTCCTGGTCTACTGTGTCTCTTACTGTTTCTCCTCTGGGTCTCTTTTTATTGCATCATCTTGCTGTGCCAGCTCTCCATGTGGGCCAGCACTCCATGTTGGTCAACACACCTGCATGGGACAGCTCTCCTGCATAGACCAGCATGCTGTGTGGACCAGCTCACCACACAGGCCAGATGGCCTTCCACCAGGAGGTCCCAGGAATTGAACCCTGGATGTCCTATATGGTAGACAGGAGACCAATCACTTGAGCCACATCTGTTTCCATGAGTTTTACTTTATGGAGTAATGAAATTTTTCTAAAACTATTTTGGTGATAAAGTCACAACATTTTGATTATACTAAGACACATTGTTTATACACTTAGGATAGATTGTAAGGTATGTGTCTATATCTCAATTAAACTTCTTTAAAATAAATTAATATGGAAGAATAACCAAAAAGAGCAGCTATATACATCAGAGGAATCAAAGAGAGATTGAGAGATGATGAATTTTTGTTTTTCTGTTTTGTTTATTGTTATTATTGAAATAATGAAAATGTTCCAATAATGTTTGAAGTGATGAATACACAACTATGTGATTGTTCCAAATACCACTGAAAATACACTTTGGATGGATTGTATTCTTTGCTAATATGTATCAATAAAATTGATTTGTTTTTTAAAAAACTTAGGTGTAAAATTTCCATATTTGCATGCTCTGGAACTTAATGTTTTAATAATTAATATCAAAGACAGGATTTCCAAATTTCAACCATCATAATGGCATTGCCTATGGGTATGGAAAGTTTTGTAATCTATTAGACATTTTATTAACACGATGATTGTTGCAGTGAATTTTTCCTGGATACTTCCTACTGGGAAATTAACAATGGGAAGTGAGAATGATCTGGCCTCTGCCTGGAACAGTGAACTATTGTGTGCATGATTCTCACACCCACTGATAAAGATTCTAGTCACAGAGATGAAGTATTGTTTCATCTCATATTAGGAACAAAGGATCCATATCTGTCCTCCCCTTCAGACATTTAATCACTGACCCAGGAAAGGCAACCAGAGTACTGCATTCATTTCTGTGAGAAAGACTCCAAAATCACATTTTACTATCACCAAACCTATAAAATTTCCAGTTAATATTCACAAAATCATTTATTTGATACCCACTAATTTGACAAACCCCTCAAACAATATCCATCAAAGAAACAAAATTACTGATGCACACAATCTCCCAAACTCTGAATAAATGATTTCCCATGATTTTTCATTACATTCTCCACAATGAATTTTCTGGAAATCCCTCAAGTATTTTCAGCCTTCTAATGAAGTCTTCTTTCTCTCATTTAATGTTTTGTGGTTGTTCTTAAACTGAATTTCCTTTAGCACATGAAGGCTTAGCTGTGACTGAATGGGAGTTCACAGTGATTACAGACCTAGTGTTTCACTCTTTTGGAGTTTACTCATTTAATTTAAAGGATAAATAATGATTTAAGACAATCCCACATTGAGTACAGGTGTAGAATTCCTCACATGTGATTTTTCTGATTACCTTATTAGGTAGTAGAAGAGGCCTCCCCAATTCCATTATATTTACATTATGTATTTTATCACATAGTATATTATTTATCTATTAAGGGCTTTTGCTACATAACATGCATATGGATTCTCTCCAGTATGAATGTTATTAGATTATCTGAAGTAGTATGAATGATGACAGAAATTTCTGAACACATTAAAAACAGTGTTTCTTCAGGATGAGAGTTCTCTGTTATGTTTAAAGGTAAAACCTACAGCTGAAGTCTCTTAAATATGCAATAGATTTACAGTGTGTGTTGTTACATTTAAAATAAGAATATTACTGAAGACTATCTCAAATTGTTGATATTCATAGGGATTTTTTTTATTTGAGTAATCTCATATTGTTTAAGGCCAGAAAAATTAAGGTTTTCCATTACATATGGCATTATATTTTCTGTCCAGGATGTATTCTGTAATGTTCCCTGAGGGCAGAAATAGAGGTGAAAGTTTTCCTACATAGACAGCATTCACACAGTTTTTTTTACAGTGCGAGTTCTCTCATGGTTTTTAAGATTATAAAATTGAAGTTTTTCACACATAAATAACACAGGGTTTCTCTCCAATGTGAATTCTCTCATGACTTGGAGATGGGAATGTTGACTGAAAGCTTACCTGCATTGATTAAACTCATAGGGCTTCTCTCCAGTGTGAGTTGTCTCATGTCATCTAAGATTAGAATAATTAATGAATGCTTTCCCACATTGATGATATTCATAGAGTTTATCTCCAGTGAGAGTTCATTTTTTTTTTTATGGAAGAGGGACGAAAGAAGCCTTTCCCAGAAGTACTGCATTCATAGTTTTCATCTCCAGTGTGAATTCTCTCATGTCATTGAAGATGGGAATGTTGACTGAAAGCTTCCATGCACAGTTGTTGTTCATGGGTTTCTCTCCAGTGTGAGTTCTGTTAGGGAAGATGATTGAATGAAGGCTTTCCCATAAAGATGACATAAATATGATTTCCCTCCAAAGTGAGTTCTCTCATGTCATTGAAGGTGGGAATGTCAACTGAAGGCTTTGCCATGAAGACATTCATGTGGTCTGCCTCCAGTGTGAGCCCTCTGATTTTTTTTAGGGAGGAGGCATGACTGAAGGCTTTCCCACAAAGCTGACATTCATCAGGTTTCTCTCAAGTGTGAGTTCTCTCATGTTGTTTTAAGGAAGTGGAGTGACTGGAGGCTTTGTGAAAAAGATGATATTCATATGGTTTCTCTCCAGTGTGAGTTCTTACATGTTGTTTTAGGGAAGAGGATTGTCTAAAGGCTTTCCCACAAAGATGACATTCATATGATCTCTCTCCAGTGTGTGTTCTCTGAAGTTTTTTTAGGGAAGAGGAAAGAGTGAAGGTGTTCTCACAAAGATGACATTCATATGGTCTCTCTCCAGTGTGAGTTCTCTGATGTTCTTTAAAGGAAGAGGTGTAAATTAAGGCTTTCCCACATAGAAGACATTCATGGGGTTTCTCTCCAGAGTGAGTTCTCTTGTGTTCTTTAAGATAAGCATATTGTCTGAAGGCTTTTCCACATAGATGACATTCATGGGGTTTCCCTCCAGTGTGAGTTGTCTCATGTCATTGAAGAAGGAAATGTCAATTGAAAGCTTTTCCACATAAATGACATTCATAGGATTTCTCTCCAGTGTGAATACTCTTATGTTGTTTTAGGGAAGAAGAGTGACTGAAGGCTTTCTCACAAAAAGGACATTCATAAGGTTTCTCTCCAGTGTGAGCTCTCTCATGTTGTTTTAGGGAAGAGGACTGACTGAAGGTTTTCCCACAAAGATGACATTCATATGGTTTCTCTCCAGTGTGTGTTGTCTCATGTTGCTGAAGATGGGAAGGTTGACTGAAAACTTTCTTGCATAAATGACATTCATAGGATTTCTCTCCAGTGTGAGATCTTTCATGTTGTTTTAGGGAAGAGGAGTGACTGAAGCCTTTCCCACAAAAATGGCATTCATGGGGTTTCTCTCCAGTATGAGTTCTCTCATGTTGTTTGAGGGAAGAGGAGTAACTGAAGGCTTTCTCACAAAGAGAACATTCATAGGGTTTCTCTTCTGTGTGAGTTCTCTCATGTTGTTTTAGGGAAATGAGTCACTGAAGGCTTTCTCAGAAAGATGACATTCATATGGTTTCTCTCCATTGTGAGTTGTCTCATGTCATTGAAGATTGGAATGTCAATGGAAAGCTTTCCCACATAAATGAGATTTATGGGGTTTCTCTCCAGTGTGAGTTCTCTCATGTCATTTTAGGGAAAAGGATTGACTGAAGACTGTCTCACAAAGAAGACATTCATAGGGTTTCTCTCCAGTGTGAGTTCTTTCATGTAGTTTTAGGGAAAAGGATTGACTGAAGTCTTTCCCACAAAGATGACATTTATATGGTCTCTCTCTAGTGTGAGTTCTCTGATGTTCTTTTAGGAAACAGGAGTGACTGAAGACTTTTGCACAAAGATGACAATAATAGGGTTTCTCTTCTACATGAGTTCTCTCATGTACTTTAAGATGAGCATATTGACTGAAGGCTTTCCCACATAGATGACATTCATGGAGTTTCTCTCCAGTGTGACTTCTCTCATGTCATTGAAGATGGGAATGTTGACTGAATATTTTCTGACATAGATGACTTTTATGGGGCTTCTCTCCAATGGGAAATACATTGTATTGTCTAAGGTCAGAGCATTGCATACAATTTTTAGAACCTTGGGAACATTCATATGATTTACTTCTAGGTTGAATACACTTATGTTGATTAAAAGATGAATGATCACTGAGGACTGTTGGAGGTGGTTTCCTGAAATAGGATTTCTTTGTCATGTGAATGAATGCATGTTGGTTCACTGTGGATGTGTAAGAGGAATCTTCTTGCAAATAATTACATTTAAAGGAATTCTTTGTGGTGTGAGATCTCTGTGGTGGGGAATGAGATTGAGACTGTAAAACATTTGACCAAAACAATGAATTTCTTCATTTCTCTACATATGAAATCAAGACTAATCCACTAGTGATAGTCTCTGGATTAGTCAGCCAAAGGGGTGCTAATGTGAAATACCAAAAATGGGTTGGTCTTTATAAAGGGTATTTATTTGGCATAGAAGTCCACAGTTACCAGACCCTAAAGCATTCAATTTCTTCTTTCACCACAGTCCATTGCCACATGTTAGAGCAAAACAGCTGCTGGCATTTGCCAGGGTTCATGCTTCTGGGGTTCCTCTCTTCCTGGGGCTGTGTTTCTCTCCAGACTTAGCTCCTGTTTCCTCCACAAGGTCAGTTGTAGATGATCAGGCAAATGACTTGCTTCACTTCTCCTGGGGCCCTCTTTCCAACATCAAAACTGCTTCTCAAAAGACTGCTTCAACCCTGTTCTTTGCCTTGCCTTTTATATTTGATTCTCCACCCACCAAGGGGTGGGGCTCAACACCATAATCATAACCTAATCATGCCCAGATTAACAGATCAGTTTACAAGCATGATCCAATTATATTTTTGGAATTCATAATTACATCAAATTGGCCAATGGTTACAGTCTCCAATTAAAATATTTGCCATGATGGTTTCATATACACATTATAGTACTCCATACACAGAGATATTCTCTAAAATAACAGTCTAATTGCAGAAGTATCTGATTAATTTTGAGCTTCATGAT
Source organism: Cabassous unicinctus (assembly GCA_029593785.1). Taxonomy (NCBI): domain Eukaryota; kingdom Metazoa; phylum Chordata; class Mammalia; order Cingulata; family Chlamyphoridae; genus Cabassous; species Cabassous unicinctus. The sequence continues at coordinate 19,099 of JAQZBX010020069.1, forward strand.
GTTTCAAAGATGTATGTGAAACATGTTTACGCAATTCATTTTTTATATGAATTGAGGTAAGAGTTTGTGTTTAGATTAATTTTTACCTTAATTCAAACTATCACAGATTTTTGTTTGAGTAACACATAATCCCAACATTAATTACAATTTCATGATTTTATTGTATTCCAAATTTTTATTCCATCCCTAGACATCTATTTGGAATTCTAGGGTTCAAAAAATTAAGCTCACCAATGCTATGATTTTAGAAGTGTCTTTCCTACAGGTAGGTTGGTTGTCTATCATTTCTATCATTTCACATATTTTAAAGGTACTTTTCCTCTCTGTAGTAATTTTTAAAAAATTGTTAGAATAGCATTAGGGAGACAAAAATTTTGAAAAGTTTCAGGTATCTCTTTCAGTATGTTTCCCACATTCAAAATTAGATGGCAAAGAATATCAAATTAATGAATACTTTAGGGAGAAGAAAACATTATAGGACACTACAATCAGAAAAGATTTTCAGGCATGGAATATGAGAAAAAAGAGTTGGTATGACAGGGAGGTAAAAAAGAGGGGGAAATATTCCAAGAATAGAACCAGAACAGGCATCATGTGAAGGTTTACTTGCAATAACAAATGAATATCCCTTTCACAATGCCAATGACACTTGATAAAGCTTGAGAAGTATAAGGAATAAACACATGTGACTAAAATTTCCCCAACATCCACAACTACATTTTTGAAATCATAACTCATGTAAGTAAATATAAAGAAATCATAATTTACTTAAGGAATCCTGAAGTTAAAATATTCAATCACATACTCACTATATCATGAGACCCCTTTTCTGATGCACAGTTCCTTAGAGCTCACCTGAAATCTGGTATTGAGGAAATCCTATTCCTTCTCTCCACACTTCTGGTTCCAACTGGGAAAGCATATCTGTTTTGCAGCCTTGATATCCTGCTTGAATGAAAAAAAATTACTTGGATTTTGAATTCTGATAGTAACAAAACATGATCATGATGTACAATGCAGGTTACCAAAGAATAAGGTAAGCATTGAAGGTCAGTGTAGCAGTTTATCAATTTGATATAATTATAAATTCCAGAAAGAGATATTGGATTATGCTTGTTAACTGGTCTATTAATCTGGGAATGTTTAAGTTATTATTAGGTTGTTGACTGGGCCACATCAGTAGGGCATTGAACCCCACCCCTTGGTGGGTGGGAAATCAAATATAAAAGGCATGCCAAAGGACAGAGTAGTAGTAGTTTTTGAGTTGGAGTTCTCATGTTGGAGTTTTGCTGCTGGAGCTTGGTGAGGTGAGAAGATGGAGGAGCTTGGTCATGAGGAAGGAGAGAAGGCCCTTGGATAGAGATGAGCCATTCACCTGACAATTCACACTGATCTTGTGGAGGTAGACAAAGACTTGAGGGCCTTGCAGTCTACACCTGACCTATGGAGGAAACAGGAGATGAGCCCAGAGAGAAACAGAACTCTAGGAAGAAAGGAATCCAAGAAGTCTGAACCCTGGCAAATGTTGGCAGCTGTCTTGCTCCAACATATGACAATGGACTTTGGTGGGAAAAAAACTAATGCTTTATGGCCTGGTAACTGTGGACTTCTACCCCCCAAAAATACCCTTTTTAAAAACCAACTGGTTTCTGGTATTTTGCATCAGCACACCTTTGGCTGACTAATATTCAGTAATGTAACAAAACCTAGAACTCAGATCATTGATAATATTTCAACAGAAATTGTAAATCTTGACCTATTGCCCATTTCAATGAGGACCACTTGTTATTGTTACCCATGCAGTAGTACAAAGAGAAACTGCAGTGTCATCTATATTCTAAATGGGGAAAAATCTATGTTTCAAAAGTGATGGAATATTGTTAAAAATAATCCAATTAACATAAATCCCAGAAAAATGAACTAAATTCTATATGGAAAAGGATATAGGCAATGTTCTTACTATTATTTTCTGAAGCCTTAGCATAGCCCTTGGATCAGAATACTTATTTCACTAGAGTGAATTACTTTTCCATTGAAAAAGTATTCATTGAGCTCTCAGAACAAGAAAGACATTAAGTTGTAGTCAAGAAGATTAAATTCTATTGGGGTGAACGAGATGTGCATAAAAATAAGGAAATATTCACTTAGGCAGTTTTATTTTTTATAACAATATAAATGTATTAAAATTATAAAATATAAAAATATAAGAGAAAATAAAGATTATACAATGTGGAGGAGTTGATATTTGAATAAATAAATGGAAGATTATTTATGATAAATATATAGGTATATAGATAGGTTAGACAGTTGGTAGATAGATAAGATAGAAGATATAAATGGTAGAAAATTTTTGAGAGCCTAACCTACTGAGACCAGGTTATTGACATTCTCCAGCATCACTTCTCTGAACAATTTTTGCTGGGATGTATCTACAAGGTCCCACTCTTCTTGGGTAAAGGGTACAGCCACATCCTCAAAGATTACATACTCCTAAAATATCATGGAAATTTGTGTTCACACAGCACTATCCTAACAAATGTCCTGAGTATGAGGTATAAAATAACAGCACTAAAGAAGCAGAAACTGTATATTTAAAATACACAATGTGTAAGGGGTTTCATTAACATCATTATCACGGCTGAATTGTCATCTGCATTTCAGATGCGCTCACAGACACATACACACTCTGAATACATAACATCACATTGTAAAAGAAAATTGCATGACATGATATATCATAAACACCTGGAAATTCCCAATAAACTTGTAATTATGCCTTTTTCTTCTGATTATAAAGATTTCATCCAAGAATTCAAAACAAAATCAATCTTTTGAAATAATTCTAAGTAAATTTTCAGACTTATTGTAAGGCAAGCAATATCCAAGATATTTTATTTTAAAATTGAATATGGTTAGATTATTCCCCTATACAAATGAACTCATTTTCCTCTCATTTATAAAATCATTTAAGAATATGTTATGCATTTTGACAAATGCCAGTTAATGTGTGAATTGCTTTCTATCTAAATTCAATTCAAATGTCTATTATTGAAGAATGCAATACAAGATGGCATTTGTTTATGTGGGCACTCACCATCTCTCTTACAGAGGATGGCTGATTGGGGACAGTATCCCACCTGAGTGGTCTGTTCTGAGAGCCCAAGGTGTGAAAACCTTAGGGATATTGATCTGGAGGGAGCTGGACAATGAGGTGGATTGCTCAAGATAAAATCATGAGTTTTTCCCCAGCTGGAACTTGTGGATGTGCAAGGCTAAGTCCCACCTTCAGGTCAAAGGGTGAGGGTGAGGCCTGACTCCCACTGGCAATCTGGTGAGAGGGAGCATTCTCTGAGTGTGGGAGGCTTGTGGCAGAGAGTGGAGAGGAGTTTCTTTTCTGTGGGTTTGGCTGCCTGGAACACTTGCAGCTTTGGGGAGCAAACCAGCTGGCTGGAAGTGGCACCAGGCTTAGGTGAGAGGTGAATATGCTGAGGAAGCCTGATTTACCTAGCTGCCCTGGGATACTGAGTCTTGGCTCAGGAGGGGGTGGACTCAGCCAATTTTATAGTTCTGTGCTGAGGAGTATTAGAGTTTCATCTCCCCTGGGGGGGGGTCAGGCAGTTGGGAAGTATTTGATAAGTTTCCACAAGTATATTTGGGGTCCCCTTGGTGGAGGGGGTGGCCTAGATAAGGCCTTATTTTGGGTCCCTTATTTCTCAAAATAAAAAGGTTACTTTAAAATTTTTTTAACTTAGTTTAATCAATAAAATCTGCCTCAAAACCTGCAGAGAGAAGCCTGCAGGTAATTTATTGATGAACACAAGCAGGATGAGAGGCTACACAAGGGCCCAGGAAGGAATGCTGTTCTTCCTTAGCTTTGTTTGACTCTTTCCTACTGTGTGTGTTTGGTTTTTCTTTGTTTGTTGGTTGGTTCCTTGCTTTTCATTCCTCTTTCCTCCCCACACCCTTTTCATTTTTCATTAAATTAGGTGCTGCTAGCTTGTTTCTTCTTTGCTTCACTTCTTCTTCCTTCATTTCCCATTCTTGGTGTATATTGATTTTGTCTAACAAAGTTATCTCCTTTCCTTCCTTCATCTTTCTACATTATGCTTTGTGTTGTGGTTCTTACATTCCACCTTTTCTCATTAATCCTGAACTTCAAAGGTGTTGATTCCTATCTTGTCTATTTCTTTAAATTAACTTTTTCCTTTCAGCCCTTTATTCTTTCTTTCTTTCCTTAAAATTCTGGCCTTTTAATCATTTTATATACTTTCCTCTATTTGGTTTCCCATTCCATTGAAGGTACTCCACTTTTTATTCCCTATTACTCTACCCTGCCTACATGAGTTAAATATTCATTTTACTAAGTCTTATACAGCCCCTCTTCTAACTTTTTTCAATATTACTATTACCTTTTTCCTTTCTTACCTCCTTCAAGTCCTCTGGCCCTAATCTTTTTCCTTCAAGGAAAAATAGAAAAAAAACAAGGATATAGAACAAGAAGAACAAAGTGTCAAAGTGAAAACTTAACACACACACACACACAGAACCAACAGCTAAATAAAACTAGAGCAGACAGAGAAGCTAATCAACTGAATAAACCCATCAAGATAAAATGATAACCAGAGGACAACAAAAAATTACAAATGATACTGAGAAACAGGAAGACATGGACCAGTCCAATGAACAAACTAAAAACCAGGAAGAGATGCAGAACATCCAACAACTAATCAAAGCTGTCCACGCAAACATCGTGGACCAACTTAATGAAGTGAAGGAAGAGATTAAGGATATTAAGAAGAAACTGGGAGAACATACAGAAGAAACTGTAAATACATAAACAGATAATGGATATGATGGTGATGAATGGCATAATCCAAGAAATAAAAAACACACTGGATTCACATAACAGCAGATTTGAAAAGGCAGAAAAAGAATTAGTGATGTGGAAGAAATCAAAAAAATAGTAGAACAGATAGATTAAAAGAGAGAAAAAATCCAGCAGAGATTTAGGGATTTAATGGCCAACACACAACACATGAACATATGCATTATAGGCATTCCAGAGGAGAAGAGAAGGGAAAAGGACCAGACGGAGTTTTGAGAAAAATAAGGGTGAAAAATTCCCAACCCTATTGAGGGAACTGACTGTACATGTCCAGGAAGTACAGCAAACCCAAAGCAGTATAAATCCCAACAGGCCTACTTGAAGACATATAATAATCTAAATGTAAAATGCTCAAGACAAAGAGAAAATACTCAAGGCAGCAAGAGAATAGAGAACCATCACATATAAGGGAAGCACAATAAGATTAAGTGCTGATTTCTCATCTTAAACCATGGGGGCAAGAAGATAGTGGTATGACATAATCAAGGTCCTAAAATAAAAAAAACTTCCAGCAATGAATTCTCTATCCAACAAAGCTGGCATTCAAAATGATGGAGAGTTCAAACTATTCACAGATAAACAGAAATTAAGAGAGTATGCCAATAAAAAACCTACCCTTCTATAAATAGTAAGGAAGTTCTACAGGTTGAAAGGAAAAAACAGGAGAGAGAGAGTTGGAGGAGAGGGTAAGAACAACTAAAAAGACAAAAAGAGAAATAAAAACAACATATGACATACATAAACCCAAAGAAAATATGGCTGATGTAAGAAATTTGTTGAGAGTACTCACACTGAATGTTAATGGATTAAAATCATGAGTCAAGAGACACAAACTGACAGACTAGATAAGAAAATATGATCCATCTATATGCTGTCTACAAGAAACCCGCTTTAGACACAGGGATGCAGGAAGGTTGAAAGTGAATGGCTGGAAAACAATTTTACAAGCAAACAATAACCAAAAAAGGACAGGAGCATCTTTCCTAATATCAGACAAAACAGACTTTAAATGCAAAACTCTTTTAAGAGTCAAAGATGGACACTATATATTAGTAAAAGGGATAATCTTTCAAGAAAATAGAATAATCATAAACATTTATGCATCTAATAAGGGTGCCGCCAAATATATGAAGCAAACACTGGAAAAACTAAGTGAAGAAATAAATGCCTCTACAATTATAGTGGGGGACTTTAATACACCATTATCACCATTAGACAGGACATCTTAACAGAGAATCAACAAAGAAACAAAGATGCTGAATAATACATTAGAGGAACTGGACCTACTTGACATATACAGAACACTACACCAAAATAGAGCAGGATGTACATTCTCCTTGAGTGCAAATGGATCCTACTCCATGATAGATCACATTCTAGGGCACAGAACTCTCAATGAATTCAGAAAGATAGAGAGTATACAAAGTAATTTCTCTGACCACAATGGAATGACATGGGAAATCACTAAGGGCCAGAGAAACAGATTAGTAACAGAGATATGAAAGTTAAACAACATACTCTTAGACAAACAGAGGATCCAGTAGGAAATCTCAAAAGAAATCAGTAACTGCCTTGAAATGAAGGAAAATGACAACACAACATATCAAAACCTATGGGAGTCAGCCAAAGCTCTAATGAGAAGGAAATCTATAGCCATAAATGCATATATTAAAAAAGAAGAACTTAAATTGAAGACCTAACTGCACACCTGGAGGAATTAGAAAAACAACAACAAACTAACCCCAAAAGAAGTAGAAGGAAGGAAATAACAAAGATTAGAGCAGAATTAAATAAAATAGAAAATAAGAAAGCACTAGAAAAAATATACAAAACCAAGAGCTTGTTCTTTGAGAAGATAAATAAAATAGACAAACTCTTATCCATACTAACAAAGAATAAGAGAGATCAGTTGCAAATACACAAAATAAGGAATGCAGAAGGGTATATCACTAGTGACCTGACAGAAATAAAGAGTATCATAAGAGGAAATTTGAAAACTTATATGCCAAGAAGAATGATAATTTAGAGGAAATGGACAATTTCCTAGAAACTCACAAACAGCCTACATTAATGAAACAGGAAATTGATGAACTCAAAAGCCCAATTACAAGTAAAGAGATAGACTCAGTCATTAAAAACCTCCCAACTAAGAAGAGCCCAGGACCAGATGGCTTCACAGCTGAATTCTACCAAACATTACATAAAGAGTTAACACCAAACTTCCTTAAGCTCTTCCAAAAAATAGAAGCAGAAGGAACATTGCCTAACTCATTCTATGATGCCAACATTACCCTAATACCAAAGTCAAAGATACCACAAGAAAGGAAAATTACAGACCAATTTCTCTAATGAATCTAGTTGCTAAAATTCTCAACAAAATATTTGCTAATAACATTCAACAACATATCAAAAGAATTATACACCATGACTAAGTGGGTTTCATCCCAGGTATGCAAGGATAATTCAACATAAGAAAATCAATGTAATACACCACAAAAACAGATTCAAAGAAAAAACAACAACACGTGATCATCTCTATAGATGAAGAAAAAGCATTTGACAAAATACAGCATCCTTTCATGATAAAAACACTGCAAAATATAGGAATAGAAGGAAACTTTCTGGACATGATAAAGGATATATGTATAAAACACTCAAAGCTAACATCATCTTCATTGGTGAAATCCTAAAAGCCTTCCCTTTGAGATTGGGAACAAGACAAGGATGCCCACTATCACCACTCCTATTTAACATTATCTTAGAAGTAATTGCTTGAGCACTGAGGCAAGAAAAACAAATAGAAGGCATGCAAATTGGAAAAGAAGGAATAAAAATTTCATTATTTGCAGATGACATGATCCTATACATGGAAAGCACTAAGAAATCTACAAAAAAGCTTCTAGAACTTAAAAAGGATTTCAGTAAAGTTGCAGGCTATGAAATCAATGCTAAAAAATCAGTAGCATTTCTGTATGCCAATAATGAGCAATGTGAGGAAGAAATCAAGAAAAAAATATCATTTACAATAGTAACTGACAGAATCAAATGACTAGGAATAAATTTAACTAAAGATTTAAATGACTTATATACAAAAAACTACACAACACTCTTAAAGGAAACCAAAGAAGACTTGAATAAATGGAAAAATATTCCCTGTTCATGGATAGGAAGACTAAACATCATCAAGATGTCTATCCTACCCAAACTAAACTATAGATGAAATGTAATCTCAATAAAAATCAACACTGTATTTTTAAGGGATTTGAAATACTAACCACAGAATTTGTTTTGAAGGGTAAAAGGCCCTGAATCACCAAAGACATATTGAAAAGGAAAAACGAAGTTAGAGGTATCATGCTACCTGACTTTAAAACATACTACAAAGCTACAGAGCTCAAAACTCCATAATATTGACACAAGGATAGACATACTGACCAACAGAACTGAATTGAGAGTTCTGATATAAATCTTTGCATATAATCACCTGATATTTGACAAGGCCACCAAGCCCACCCAGTTGGGAGAGAATGGCCTCTTCAACAAGTGGTGCTTGGAGAACTGGATATCCATATCCAAAAGAATGAGAGAGGAACACCATCTCACACCTTAAACAGAAATCAACTCAAGAAGTTTCAGAGATATAAATATAAGAGCCAAGTCCATAAACACTCTGGAAGAAAATGTCGGGAAGCATCTACAGGACCTTGTGATAGGAAATGGATTCAGGAACTTCATATCCAAAGTATAAGCAGCAAAAGAAAAAGTAGATAAATGGGATCCCTTCAAAATTAAAAACTTTTGCACCTCAAAGGATATCAAGAAAACAAAAAGGCAGCCTTACACAATGGGAGAAAATATTTGGTAAACTTATATCTGATAGGAGCCTAATATACTGCATATATAAAGAAATCCTACACATTAAAAATAAAAAGACAACCCATTTAAAAAATGGACAAGTGACCTGAAAAGACACTTCTCCAAGGAAGAAATACAAATGGCTAAAAAGCACATGAAAAAATGCTCGACATTGCTAGCTATTAGGGAAATGCAAATCAAAACTACAATGAGTTACCATCTTACACCCATTAGAATGGTGGCTATTAAAAAAACAGCAAACTATATGTGTTGGAGAGGATGTGGAGGAATGGAAACCCTCATCCACTGCTGGTGGGATTGTGGAATGGTCCGGCCACTGTGGAGAACAGTTTGGTAGTTCCTCAAAAATTAACAATAGATCCTTCATATGATCCAGTGATTCCACTACTGGGTTTATTCCTTGAAGAATTGAAAGCAAAGGCATAAACAGATATATGCACACCAATGTTCATAGTGCCATTTTTCACTATTGCCAAAACTTGGCATCAATCCAGGTGCCACTCAATAGATGAATGGATAAACAAAATGTTGTACACACACACTATGGAATATTGCTCAGTTGTAAGAAAGAATAAGGTGCTAACACATGGGATAACAGGGATGAATATTGACAACCTTACATTGAGTGAAGCAAGCCAGGCATTGAAGGATGTACTGTACATGACCTTACTGATACCAATTAAGGATATTGAGCAGTCTCTGAGAATTATTGTTTGAAAGATAGGTTTACAAGATAGAGAAAGAGAAGAGAAAATTGTGAGCCATCACCCATATGGATGTAATCTATGGTAAAGTGATAGAGTATACTTGTGTATTGAAGGGATAGTACAGTTGGGTAGTGATATTATTGGGTTTGGTGGTGCATGGTTGACAGGTGGATAGATTGGGAAGGGTGGGTTAGAATAACCAGGATACCGGGGGGAGAGATGGGAGAAGGACCAGGTGAACACTTGGGATTTCTGGGTATGAGGTTGAAAGTACAGAGCTAGGAATGCTTTCATGGCAATATGAAAAGGAAGTGTCACTGGTTTAGGGTGTTGGGGGGCATTCAGGACAGGGCACATCTGGAGCAGGCTTCTAGGGTGTGTGTGTGTTCAACCTGTCATAATGTGTTGTATCAGTGTGTGGAGACCCACATAAAGAGCAAGAAGGAGATGGACATCCATCTTTGGGAAAGCCGATTTGCTGAGAAATAGACAGGTGGGCATGTCTTATGAGCAAGGGCAGTTCCTAATAGGGGATGATAAACCAGTGTGTCAAGACATCTTGTTGCATGTAACTATGAATCTTGTCATTCAATAAGTCAAGCCAGGGGATTGTCGTGGGCCCTGGTAACATGGGTGGGAGGAACAGAATAGATCAAACGGGGGTATATAGTGGTCAATGGAAATATTTTTCATTACCTTACAGTGATGGACATAGGACATGGTAAACACCACCAAAATTTATAAAAGTATATTGTCTAAAATGTAAACCATACTGTAAACCACTGACAATATTTAGTAGCTATATTTCACTATCTGTATATCAGTTAAAACAATGCTACCATCCACATACAAAAAGATTTTAACATGGGGTTGTGAAAGGGGGAGAAGTTTGGGTATATGACAGTCTCTTGTATTTCTGTGTGTGACTTTGCTGTGACCTTAAACTTCTTTGAAAATTAAATGAAAAAGAGTAAAACACTGTGGAGTGATGGGGGAAGGTGCCACAGTACAGACTGGACACCAGATATTGCAGTGATAAAAGGCAAAATGTAAAAAAAAAATTCTTTTTAATTTTCCCCCATTTTTTTGAATATCCAAATCATTTAATTTTAGTTTATTTTTAGGTTTCATTTTAAGTTTTCATGTATTTTCTCTCTAACATTTACACTTATTGTTATTTCATTTTCCTATTACTTGTATTTGGCTATTGTGTTGTCTTCATCTTTAAAGAAGATCACAGAAGGGTTACAACTGGGGTGGGAGAGGATCATTGGTGGGGTTGTCATGGATGGGGAGTGCATGGGAGGAAGTTCAACTGAACATATATAAAAGGAATATAAAATTGTTCAAATGCTCATGGGGCATGGTCACAGTGGGTGGAGAATCACTCAATAAATGAGAGAATACTGAATTCCCATCCTGGAGAGCTCTGCCACATCTTCCAAGGGAGCAGCAACAGTCCCCCAAGTGTAGGGGCAGTGCCTGGCAAAGAAGGATAATCCACGCATGGGCTCTTGTTATTGATGACTGGCCTTATGAGTCTTTGCTCTTGAAATTGAAACTTAGCCTATTATTATGGGGTGCCTAATGGTTGCCTTCTGAGATCCTCCTTGTTGCTCAAATGTGGCCTCTTCTCTAAGCCAAACTCACCATATGAATGCATTACCTTCCTCCCAGCATGGACATGACTCCCAGCGATGTGCCTCCCTGGCAACAATGGATTAATACCAAGTGCCAACTGGCAATACGTCTGGGAAAAGACCTCAAATAAATGGGGGAAAAGGTAAAGACAAATGAGTTCCTATGTCTAAGAGACTTAAAAGTGTGTTGAGAGATCATCCCAGAGGTAATGCTAATGCCCATTTTAGTAGGACCTCATAGGCTTCCAAAGTGGATATCACCCCAAATAGATGGGTTCCTGAAGGCTCTGGAGACATCCAGGTCCTATATCAGGGCAGATAGGTCCAGAGTTTGGTGCCTTATCAGTGGGCCCTACTTTGGAATCTGTTCTCCTGAGAGTGACAGAGTGGGACTCAAATATGTCTTCCCTGCAGATGGTCCATCTGTGCCTTCTATTCAAACCTATATGTGGTGCTGGAGTTTGTAGGTGTACTTTCAGGGACTGGAATCTTTGTAGGTGTACTTTCAGGGACTGGAGTGTACAAAACCTGATGTTTTGTCCCAGAATCTCAGTGGAGCTGCAACTCCTACTCTACAGCTCAATGGACTCACCCAGGACACCTGGCAGGGAGATGATGATGGCCTTCCTAGGGAATAGAGAGAGTCTGCAGCTGCAGGCATGATAATCCCACTCATCTTATACATAAGATATAAGGCCCCTCCTACTTGGAGGTGGAGTGAACATCACCATCACAGACTCCTCAGGATTGGAGAAGAGCTATGGACTAGGGTGGACTTACTGGTATTCTGTTACAGACATATTGTGATTCAAGCAATGGAAGAAAATACAACATTAATGTAGAACTAGTGGCTACTGGATGCTTTGGGGGAAGGGAGAGGGAAAAGCAGTTGTAATACAGTGGTTCTTTTGGGACTTGGGAATTATCTTGAGTGACATTGCTATCACAGATATAGGCCATTTTATATCATCATATAACATGCAGAACTGTGTGGGAGAGAGTGTGGCCTATAATGTGAACTATGGCCCATGTTTACTGGCAAAGCCCCAGTATATGTATATCCATTGCAGGAGATGTGCCACACTAATGAAAGATGTTTATGTGGGAGGTTGTAGGAGGTGTGGGAAGTTGGGTATATGGGAATCCCTATAATTTTTGGTAACATTTATGTAATCTAAGTATCTTTTTAAAAATTTTTAAAAATATATTATTAAAAAATTTATCTATTATTCACTAAAATGACTGGGAAACTTGAAGAAATATCCAAAATTCTGCTAAACTGAAGAGATACCAAATCAGTAAGTCCTGCTTTCCCCAGTCATACATAATTCAGGTACCCATTGTAATGCATAAATACAGATGGTTCAACGTCATGAGCCAAGGCCTTCTGAGACAGTTGTACTGATCAATGGCCTTAGCCTGACCATTTCTGTGGAATGACACTTCACAATCTCAACTTTTTCTGGGGTCTACACATACAGTTTCATTATCTGGCTTTTCTCTTCAACTCATCTGTATGTGAAAGATTAAAAGTATCCTGTTGATGGGATTATGTTCATAATAAAGCATCCAGCAAAATAAAAGATATGAAATTAAAAAAATAAAATAAAATAAAATAAAAAATAAAAAATAAAATAATAAAAAATAAAATAATAAAAAGATATAAAATACAATTAAAAGTAAAAATTTTTAAAAAAGTATCCTGTTGATTATTTCTGGTCTCTCCAAATATTCATAAATTTTCACAAAAATATAAATTTATTCTACCTATTATAAAGCTCCTGAAACCAAACCTGCAATGAAGTAAAAACAATTCCTATACCTTGCATCCATTTATAAAATTTGAATAAATTTTATTTAGAAAATTGAAATTGAAAAATTTGGACTAGAGTGGTAAGGTGAATTTTAGTTTTCTTTTAAAAAATATTTCAAAATGTGCAAATATATTCCATCAACATTTATGAAAATTAAATTGGGGGATATAAATAAATTATTCCTCATTTTCTTTAATTTACTAACCTTCTCACACTTCTGGCAAATATGCCTACACATACACCACTGTATCTTTAATGTTGGATTGACTCCACAGCTGAAAACTCAGCCTCTCTTCTGACTATAAACTTCTCTTCTTTTTTATCTCTGTCACCTCTATTCAATACATGCCAGGGCTAATCTCAGGCATGAACATGAACCATGTAATCTTTATTTATCCAAGGAGGCCATGGAATGTGTGAGAAAAACAAAACATCTGTTATCTTTTCAGAGAATAAATCTTTATGGAAGCTGGAAACAACTCTTGCAATTGCTGGAAGATTACTCATTGCTCAGTCCCTAAGTTACCTTAATTAGTAGAGTCCTGTATAACTTAATTTAAGCTCAGATAGTTGAATAGCTCCTGAATACACTGGGAATATTCATGCCAATAGATGAAATCTTCCCATCTGCTGGCAACAGAGGGTGGAACTTCAGTTAAAGAATTCTCTACTCACCTGTGATTGCATTGTCAATACCTGAGCTGGTATCTATCTTCCTCTGGATTTTCACCCACAATCAGACAAGCAGATGGTGGGCAAAGCTGAGAATGGAGAAAGAATCTTAAGATTCATGTCTTGACCACAACTTTCAGACCCACCTGACATGAATGCCAAACACTTCACCCACCAGTGTGCCCCATCTAATCAACAAAAGAAACATGAGGTGTGCTGAAGATGAATGAAGGGAGGACTCCCCTTTCCCAGAGTTAAGATGTTGGAGGTATTGCCTTCTCTAGCTAATAAAGATGATATGATTACCTTCACTGTACAGATAACATGAAAATCCATGAATTATATTTATTAAGTAGCTCATGATGTTCAGAGACCTTTAATTCATCCCTGATTCCAAAACATAGGAACCCCTGACCAAAACCACCTCTGGAATTGGGTCCTCAACACAAGAGGAAACAGATTGGAATTTCTCAGTTATTACTGTTTTTTGCAAAAGCATTGGTTCTCTCACAAGCATTTCTGTCTTGTGGTCTCTCAGTCCCTTCCTGCTTTACCATGAAACTGACCTGATGTTTTGTCCTAAAAGATCTTAGTTCTTCCATTTGTGATGTGAAACAATGCATCCTC
>JAQZBX010020070.1:0-33302 GCA_029593785.1 Cabassous unicinctus
AAAAATATTTTGCAAAAATCTAGAAAATCATATGAATATAATCAATGAAGTAAATCAACATTATTAAAAGTATTACCTACTTAAAATACTGGTCAAATTATATGCTACTTTAGTTATAAATGGATTATATTAAAATTAGTAATAAAATGGAATTTCTTACAATTTAGTAGTTATTACCTCTCAATTATAAGTTTTTCACATGCAAAATTAAATTTCTTTGAAATGACATCCTTCAAGGTAATTATTTATAGAATTGAAAGCATAATTAATAGTGAAACAATTTATTTATGATTTGGTATGTTTCAAAACAAGCCCAAGTAAAATAATTTGGTTATTTTAGCTATTTTGAATGAGATTTCAGTAAAATCTGAAAAAGCACATAGGCACTATATCTGAACAGAAAATTAATTATTCATTCAATATTTAATTCATGTATGATTGAAGGAAGGGAGCTTTGAGGAGGAGTAATATCAAGTGGGATGATTTGCTTAGATACTGTGTACAGGTGAGAAGGTAAACTAGAAATAAAAAGGGATCTGTGGTACACACTGCAATTGGAAGTTTGGAATTGATTATTATCTGAATTAAATCAAATTATATATGGACTGTGGGGCAAAGGAGGAAAGAAACATCTTACACTCCTGTCTCATTGAAAACACCAAAATGATAGTGTGGTGAGGAATAATTCATCTGGTTTCCTTTGGACTAAAATCATTCTGAGATGAACTTCAGAAAAATTCACTAACGATTCTACAGAAAGCAATTTATATTCAGCTTGCCAAAGTTGGGGTGAGTTCAGCAATCATCCTAGTTACCTGGTACATGAGGAGAAAAACCGTTCATTGTTTAAATGGAAGGGCTGGTATAGAGGCTCTCTTATAGGTCATATCTGGAATGAAAAGTTGGTAATGAAGAAAATAATTACTGGATGCCTCCTGAAGGAGATTGAAAATATATCTTACTCAAATAGTATAAATATGCTTCAATAACAGGAGAGTTTATGACCTTGATTTCATTTTAAATCATTTTATATATTTCAATTATTTAATCATATGAATGGTGAAAATAATGTAGAGCACACATAGGAAAAAGTGTTTAAATGGAAATAAGTGAATTCATTGATTTCAAAATATTGTCTTTTGTCCATTGCTCCTTACTGCATTCCTCATGAGAAACAATATATTGATACCAATGGTGGCAATTTGTTTGTGAGTTGCATGGATTTAATTTTAGTATATTCTTATCATTTTATAATTTGAATACAGGGAAATGGAAACATATTATGAGAAATGGACAATTTCACCATTTTCACAGTATTTCTCCTTTTGGATATGGCAGCATCCTAAGAACTCCATGTCATATAAGGTCTTATGTTCTTAATGATGTATCTAGGAGCCCTGACTAGGAATCTTCTGTTTCTGTCCTTGTAAATGACACACATTTGCATTCTGCAATATATTGACTTTTTCTGTATTTCAGGACTGTTCCCAAATTAATTGTGAATTTTCTGACAGGCAGTTCACTGATTTCTTTCTCATCATATATTACTCAGATTTTCCTGTTTATCAAGGTTGGACCCACAGAGTTTTTATTTCTTATGATGATGTGCTATTATCGCTATGTTGCCATTTGCCACCCTCTGCATTATGGATTCACCATTACCCTTTGCCTGTTCACACAGGCAGCTGCTGGTTCATGGACAAGTGGGTTGCTCTTTTCTGGTATCCACACAGGCACCATGTTCAGGCTTCCCATCACAGAGTCCAATGTGATCCATCAATATTTCTGTGATATTCCTCAAATTTTCAGGACCCAATCTGCAGATGTTCAGTTTTCTGATTCTATATCCATGGTTCTAAAAGTGCTTGTGTTTTATTATTATGTTCTACTTTTATGTTTAAGCCTTATATTGATATTTTTTTCAAGAGTAC
Organism: Cabassous unicinctus; assembly: GCA_029593785.1. NCBI lineage: Eukaryota > Metazoa > Chordata > Mammalia > Cingulata > Chlamyphoridae > Cabassous > Cabassous unicinctus. The sequence continues at coordinate 1,932 of JAQZBX010020070.1, forward strand.
TTAGGATGCATTCTGTTGAAGGCTGTAATAAAGCCCTATCCTACTGTACTCCGTAGTTGGCAATTCTCATTTTGTTCGTTTCTGGGTTGATTGCTGCCTTTGGTCTCATTACAAATAAAACATCTCTCAGTAATATTCTCATGACCATATTTTACACCATGGTGCCCCCGTTTTTAAACACCATTATTTATAGCCTGAGGAAGAGAGAGATTAAAACTACTCTCTGGACAATATTCCACAGATATTTTGGGATGCTAAGCAGGGTTTTTCTTAATTAAAGAACATTCTGAGAAAATAATGGACTGCGGTTTAATTTATATTTGATATATTTTCTAAAATTTGAATCTTTCCCTATTAAGTATCCAAAATTTTGTTTAATGAATATCCTTTTATTGTTTGCACATGTGAAAATGAACAATACATACGTGTTCAAGTTTTTCAACTCCATTCGTGTAATTCAAACATTTTTCAGGAAAATTTTTCCACATTTAAAAATTATTTTGAATGATGTTAGCATGTATTGTAGCTAAACACATAGAATGATATCATTGGGAGAAGATGATGCATGAGTGCCTTAACAGGTCTTATATATATAAAAGAATTTCAAAATACAAGCAACTTCCACTCTGAAGAGAATATTGACTGTTCTGGATTAGAGAATTCAATTGAAATCTCTCTCTGTGTATTCACGTTTCTACTGATGTTTGCATCAAGTCAGAAAGCAATTAGACTTGAGTCACAACTGCAAAACTGAAAAAGGATCTAATGCTGAAATATCCTTAAAGTTGCTTCCTTCATTGATTTCTAGACTATAAATATCTAACCCTCAATAAAGCATATAATTTTTTATAATATAATAAACTTTATTTTTAAAGAGCTTTTAGATTACATAAAAGTTACATCAAATATATAAGGGATCTCCATACACCTGATACCCTCCAACCAACATCTTCCAATTAAAAACATCTTACAATTGTGTGGTACACTTGGTACAATTGATGAATAAATATTGGAGCATTGCTACTAGCCAAAGGCTATGCTTTACATTGTGGTTTACATTTAATTCCAATGTCCTAAAAATGCCCTATGTTACAGCTATCATTCCCTCCCCCTCTCCCTAGACCCTCTGGTAACCACTTATATTTATGTCAATGTTACATGTTCTTCTGTTACTACAATATTAAGTTTAGTTTGTCCATGTTTGCAATCCCCGCTTATGTTTGTTCATTCGTCAAACTTGAGCATTTTGGCATGGTGATTCCTGCTGTGTCTCAGAATGAGGGAGAGTTTAGATCATATGGTGCAGATAGAAGGAAATGTTTTGCTTGCAGTTTTAGATAATCTGGTTTTTGAGATAGGTGTCATCTATCATCATCATTGTTACTTACCCTAGAAAAGTCCAATGAATGGGAGAGTAGGTGTTGCAACTCTTCTGAGATTCAGGACTCAAAAAGCATATGAACAGATCAAAGATTCAAGTCTCTGAAATATACATTTAATTGGTACAGTGCTAACTGTTGGCTCAAGTAAAAGGGGTAGAAAAATCCTGTGTGGGAACATTATTAATGAGTCTAACTCTGTAACATTGTGGAAATAAGATGTCATATATTTCAAGAAATGGGCCACCAACATGGGGCTGATTTCAAGGGATCATGTGCCTTGCCTTGTAGAGTCTGGGTGGCTCTATACCCTCAGGAGAACCCTTATTTAAGGCTTTGTTCACAGTGGCAGTTAGTGAGATCTGACTGAGACATGCTTAAATGTAATTTCTGGAATGACCTCCTGACTCATTTTGAAATCTCTTAGGCATAAAAATTCTTTTGTATTTGATGCTTCTCCTTTTGGTCAAAGTCTTTTTCCAAATGCATCACTGGCTGATTCTTGGTATTAATACAGAGCATATCTTTGGTAAGCTTTTTTTTCTCTGCCTATGAGCTGGCTGAATAGAGACATACTGCTTTTCTCCACCAAAGGGATGCTGATGCAAAGTACCAGAACTCTGTTGGCCTTTATAAAGTCTACTTATTTGGCATAGAAGCTTACAGCTACCAGGCCATAAAGAGTAAATTATTTCCTTCACCAAAGTCTCTTGCCATGTGTTGGAGTAAAATTGTTTTTGGTCTCAGTGAGGGTTCAGTCTTCTGCTTCAGGCTCCATGGTCCCAGCTTCTTCCAATATCAGATATAGGCTGGGAAAAAGTTCATCCTTCTCCTGGGCCTCCTTCTCCAGGCTCAGCTGCTCTGTTTGCTCCACAAGGCCAGCTGAAAACTTTCAGGTGAATGCATTGTCTCTCTTCCCAGGGCCTCTGCTGTGTCTAAGAAAGCCTTCTCTCTTTCCTTATCTGCTTCTCTTGAGTATTTACTTCCCAGGGTTCCAGATTTAAACTTCTACTAATTCATCTGCCCTGTAGTTTTCTCTGTGAGTCCCCACCCACCAAGGGGGTGAGGATTCAATGTCTTATTAATGTGGCCCAATCAAAGCCTTAATCATAATTTAATCAAGTAAAAGTGAAACCTCTGAAGATAATACAATCTAATACAACCAGAGGAACAGACCAGTCTGCAAACATAATCCAATATTTATTTTTGACATTCAAAAATAATGCCAAACTGCTACACATGCCATGGTTGATTCATTTAGTCTTCCTGTGTGGTGCAGAACATGTACTAACAGAGTACTGTGAGATGTAGCAACAAGTGGAATTGGATTTTGCTTGCAGAATATTAGATATTGCTTATACACTATGGTGTAGTTTTCCCACCAAAAAGATATGAAAATCTATCCACTCAATATAGAAATAATTTTATTTTCCTGATCCTTACAGGATGAGCCAGTATTCTGATGATAATATAATTAACCTTTTCATATCTCAGAACTGAATACCATAAAGGTGCCTTTTTACTTTGTCATCCTAATCTAGAAAAGTTTCAGCCTTAAGCAACTAATGCTTATTTAATTTTGCATTACTCCTCCAACTGGTAAAGTAGACATGCCAGGTTCATTATGGATCAGTATATATTTTTATTATATTAGTAAGAAGCATATGAAATGAAAGAGCCTATTTTCAAAAAATAATAATCAAGATAGTGGAATAAGACACTTCAGGCCTATGTTCTCCCACAGAAACTTTGAACAACAAACAAAACTGAAAAATCACCTTTCTCAAGGCTTCAGGAAACTGTTTGGTACTGCAGTAACAGAGTGCATACCAAAGTTAGTCAAAGCCATCTATAAACTATTAGTATCACTTAGTACACTGGCTGCCACATCTCCCACTGCCCTGCACTTGAAGTCTGTCTGGTGGTGGCTTGCGGGACTCTACATCCCCGAAATTTCCCTGCTTATAGAAGGCATTTCAGAAAGCTATTCTTCAGAACACTAGGAGAGCAGTTATGTTGCCCTACTTTGGGAAAAGGATTGTTGGCTCTAGGACATTTAGTGCTGTGCAACTGTATGATAGGGAAGAGGGAAGATTCATAACCTTGTAAAAGGTGGAAATCCTACAGCCGCACACACATGCCAAAGACAAGATGCATGCACATAAGTATCAGGGTTGTCCCTATTCTTTGGCCTCAAGTTATTATTTAAATCTACTGTATATATAATTTCCAAAGGATCTCAAATCCCAAAAAGGTGCTTTTTCTTCCCTCCCCTCCACTCCTCTTCCCTTCCTTCCCTTCCTTTCCTTTCCCTTTCTTTCCTTACATTTCCTTTTCCCTCCCCTTCCCCGTCCCCTGGTCTCCTCTCTTCTTTTAACTTTTCTTTCCTTTGTATTTTTTTCTTTGCTTTTCTTTTATCTCTTGGCAATCAAGGAAAGTTCTGTCATAATACTAGCTAGAAACACTTAAGGAGCAGACACCTCAGAGTCTTAATTCCAGTGATAACAGGGTAAAATATCAAAATTTATAGGTTTCAACTTATGGCACAATGTGAAATTGCCTTTGTAGCTCTCAGCATCGATTTAAGATTTATTCATTATTGCAACTAAATTATTCTTAGATGGTTATTACAATGTCAAGTGCTTTTCCAAAGCAGATGAACTATTTATGCATGCAAATAAGCAATATATCTGTAAATCCTTATCTCCACATTATCAGCAACAATTGGTGCACCTAGATATATTTTTCTACTCTTTGAATTTATGTCAGAATCAAGCAGAAGTAGTTACAATTTTTAAATTCATTCAACAAAAATAGTGAAGAATCATTTATGTGTAAAACAAAATTTTTGTGCTTATTCTGTTTGAAATTCCTTCCTAGGACTTAATAGTTACATTTTTAAATTGTTTATATATTAAATTCTATACTATTTTGTTGGCTTTAGAGAAAGAAATTCTTCATTGTAATGCAGTCAGATTCACAAATGTTTCCATTGTGAGAATTTTTGTATTTTTTTCTCCTCCTCTTTCTCCTCCTTCCCCTAAAAAAATCCCTTCTCCTTTAAATCACCGATCAAATCTACAAATTATTACAATATTGAATTTTTCCTGATGACATTTTAAATTTTCTCCACAAAGTCTAGTGTGTAAATAAATATATATATGCATATATATACACACACTCATATATATATGCTACATGTATGCATATATATACACATATGTACATACATACACACATACACTTTCACTTGTTTCTTTTAAATATTATTTTTTTTAAATCTTTTGATACTAGTTTTGTTCATGTTTGATATAACTTTGTTGATCTTATGGAACTAATTGCTTTTGCAAAACCTTTTCCAATAATAATTTCATATTACTTGTGCAGTAATACAGTAATATGAATTAAAACAAGAGATGTGGGAAGATGGCTGAATGGGAAGTTCCAGGAATCAGTTGCTCACCAAAACAGCTTTTGAACTGGTAAGACTATATGAATCAACCATTTTGTAACTCTGGAGTCTAGGGAACACTGTGTAGCATCCAGGGAGGTGCAGGAGAAGAGGCTATTAATTTGCAGTAAATACCAGTGACACCCTCCCTGTGACAGCTATGATCCCTCTTACCCAGGCATCATGGCCAGCAGCAGTGGAGACTAGAGCCCTGGTTTCTGACTCCGCTTACTGATACCAGGTTAGGACATAAACAACTACTTCTCCAAATGGTGGGGATGTATGGTATAATCCCAGATCTCGATCATTTATCAGCTACTTCAGGTCACTGTTCCTGGTACAAAGGCTTCAGAGGAATATTAAAGATTAAGGAAAGTGATAAGGGCTGCGTTAAACAGAGACATGCTGAATTAAGAAAACACAGCTTATGAGAGGCACGGGGTATACACTTTCAATGGATTGTACAAGGCATAGGGCTGTATAACAGAATGAATCCTCTGGCGGATGATAGACTGTAGTTAACAGAACAATTGTGAAAATGTTCTCATGTAAACTACAGCAAATATATAATACTTAAAGAGAGTGTTAATAGCAGGTGGGTTTGGGGAAAAGTACACCAAATATAAGACATGGACCATAGTTAGTAGTAATATTTTGATAATGCTTTTTCATCATCTGTTACAAATGTTCCACAACAATGCAAGTTATGGGAGGTGGGGTGAGGTATGGGAGTCCTGTATGCTATGCATATTTATTTTGCAAATTCACATCTTTTACTATACAGTTATTGTTTATCTAAGTTCATGTATGCATGATAGACTTCAATAAAAATTTTAAAATAAAAAAAAGGAAAATGCAGCTTAAAAAGCCATAAAAGAAGCTCCTGTTGCCTTCGCTGGCCTTTCCCCACAACCTTTCACATCACGGGTTGGAGTCAGTCTGCACTCCCATTTTGAGCCTTTTGCCATGTTCCAGAAGGAGCAGCATGATTCTGTGTGCTTGGAGAGGTGTATGTATGCCAGTCCCAATCTATCTGGTGAATGTCTGAGAGATTGAACCAGGAGCATCTCAGGCTTATCCTCTCATAGTTTGTCCTGAAGGCAGAGAAGCTGATTGCATACAGCAGGGACAGCAAAAGAAACAAAGTTGAAATGACCTGGGACAAAGGACTACCTGCATTCAGTCACTGGACAGAGCACCACAGAGAAAGGACATTGTTAGGCTTATTTCTGCATGTCTACTGCCCACTAATAAAGAATTACAAAGTATTTTGGTATTAATAGCTAAATATTTGTTCTGACTTCCCCTCAAATATGTCTACCAACAGTAATCTCTGTCAACTGCATCACTGAATGAGGCATAAACTGAGGCTAAGAAAAGGACCATGGTTGGCCTGGGTCATACAGAAAATCTGTAGTAAGGCTAGAACAAATCAATGTCTCCTGTCCCCAGGTGCACTTCTTGATAAACCCCCACTTCATTCTGACCCTCCATGATTAGCAGAGTGGGAGGATGGCTTTTGTTTTAATTTGATTGGGGCTTATTTATGTGCCATACAATCCATCCAGGTGTACATTCAGTGGGTTTTGGTAAAATCACAGAGTTGTGCACTCATTACCACAATCAATATTAGAGCATTTTCATTACCCCAAAAAGAAAAAGAAAAACTCTCCACCCCTTAGCAGCTACCTTTCAATCTCTCTGTCTATCCCATGCCATATTTAGCCACTATCAGCTTGAAAATTTGCTTTGGTTTGTTAGTTTTGAAGAGCTCCTGGCATTAGAAAAACTCTGTCATATAACTAACTGGATACAAATTAAGGGAGAGTGCAGGGACAAAATCCCAAAGTTAACATATTAAAACATTAAAGTGTGCTATGTGCAACAAAAGATCAGAAGACACACAAAGAAACAGGAAATGATGGTCCATTCAAAGAAAGAAGAAAAAAATCCAGAAACCATCAACGATGACCAGACTTTGGACTTACCAGTCAGAAATTTAAAAAATTGATCCTCAATATGCTCAATGAGATCAAGGAAAACATGGAGAGAGTCTTAAAGGACATGAGGAAAATAAGGAATGAGCAAGGGAATCTCTCCAGAGAAATACTAAAATTAATGAACTCAAATAACTAAAATGAAAAATTTCCTAGATGGTTTCAAAAGCATATTGAATGTGAGGGACTGTGGGAACATGGCTGATGGGTTAGGCAGATAAGGCTCAGTTCTCACTAAAACAATGGGAAAGATCCAGAAGCTGCCTTGGGGACCTGCTTTGGGATACAGCAAACCAGGGTACTGCTTCACAACTCCCAAGAGAGTGATGGTCAGAAGGATGAAGAAGCCAAAACAACTAACCATGAGTTATTAAACCTCCCAGCCTCCAAGAAGGGCTCCCCTCCCCCAAACCAAGATATTAAGCAAAGGTAAATCTACTGGTGAATTGCATCTAACTCAGAGGAGAGCAGATGTCTTCCTCTCTGCCAGTTCCTTTGGATATATATAGAATGGGAAGGTGTTCTGAGTCATCTAGGAAGGGACTGGACAGATAGGGAATCAAGTGGAAAATCCTAGGTTGTTGCCTCCGTGGCTGGAAGCAGCACACATATCCTGCCTTCAGGGCCAATAGCCTAAGTGAAGCTATTGGCTCCCTGTTGTAAATGAGACAGATTCCCTGTGAGAAAGATGGGTCTGGGAGAGTGGAGAGTGATTTCTTTGCAGTGAGTTTAGCCAGCTGGGCCCCTTTAAATATCTGAAGGGACTCCAACTTGACAGGGAGAGGGGAGGGGTATCACCTCAGGTTGGCTGTCAGCCCAGCTGCTTGGTAAAGAGAGGAATTACATCACAGAGGAGGCAGAGACAGGCAGCTAATCCTCAGGACTCTATCAGACTGCAGGGAATCTAACCCTGCCTGAGGGAAAAGGGGCAGATTGCCTTCTGAAAGGCTAGTTAAACTAAGCCAGCAGAATAGCTCAGTGGAAGAATTCTGGCCTAGCATATATGAGGTCCCTGGTTTGATTCCTGGCTCTTCATTGAGAAGTGATCCAACAGGTTATCAGGCATCCACCTGAAAGTTTATGACAGGGAATATATAGACATTCTTATTGTATTAACTTTTCTTGGTTCTATTTTTTTTTTTAAGAAAAAAGTTCCTTTTTTAAAATTTTCCCTATTTTACTCACTAAAACATGGTTCAAACCATGCAGAGGGCAGGCTGCAGGGTGAGTGATTAATGAACACCATCAGCCTGAAAAGATACCTAAGGGTCTAAGAGAGAAGGCTGTTCTTCCATATATATTCATTTATTTTAATTTTTTCTTCTGTCACTTTTTTAAACTGAGTCGCTGCTGTTTCTTTCTTGTTTTTTCTTTTTTCTTTTGTCTACTGATTTACTCTCTCTATGCTATTTCTTTCCTCTCCTTCATCTTTATAACTTCTATTTTCTGTTGCTGTTCTTTCATTCCACCTCTTTTATTTGGTCTTCAATTTTTCTTGTTTTTATTTCTCTCTCTCTCTCTCCTTTTTTTTCTCTGTTTACTTTCTTTCTGTATTATTTTCTTTCTCTCTTTTCTCTTTTATTTTCCCTTCTTCTCACTATTCCAGTGTCTTAATTCATTCCATATAGTTTTCTTTTTTCTGATTCTTGTTTCATTGTTTCTATTCTACTTTTCTAATCATAATCCTCTGTGTTCACATCACATAAGTAATCAATATCTATTAATTTAAAATATAAACATAATGAAAAGAAAATAACCTACAAGGAACTTATTTGCAATACATTGTTATTAATAAAATTAGTAAATAACAGGAATGTGTATGATATAGCTCACAGAACTCATTGTCAGTTGAAAGTCAGGGAGTAAGTTCACACAAAATGAGATGAGGCTGAAAAACATTCAGTTAAATTGTATACCAAAATTGTCTCTCAAAATGTTGTGATTTTTGGGACAATTTATAAACCCCTTTTCCTCTCCTGGGTTCAAACAAATTCAGAGATCAGATTTTAAGGGCACAGTTTGAAAAATTTTGAAAAAATATGTCAATGCATCCTACACTCCAATATAGAAAAAAGCATTTTCACTCAGATTGCTCATGCCTCCACCCATCCATTACCCACCTAGCCCCATGGTACTCATCATACTGATTTCTTCAACTGTAGACTAGTTTTCTTTCTTTAGAACTTCATATAAAAACATCCACATAGTTTTCTCACAGATCTGATGGTTTTGATGTCCATAAATATGGCATGTAGGAGGAGTTTGTTCTACTTTAATGCTTTGAATTATTTTGGTGTCTTGATTGAAAATAAATTGAACATGTAAATATGGATCAGTTTTTTAGTTACACTCTTTTCCATTGATATATTTCTTTTATTTTAGGAGAATACCACTACATTTTTGGATCAGAGTTTTATATTAATTCATAAAATTGAATTTGCAAGTCTTCCAAATTTATATTCATTACTAATATTCTTTCAGATATCTAGTTACTTTCCTTTTATATATATATTTTTTAACTTCAGCTTGTCAATTTGTCAAAAAGAGTCTGCTGATATAGTTTGGTTTTATATTGATTCTAAGAAACAAGATCGGAGAATAGGGAACAGCAAGCTGCCATCCTCCTTCAGAAATTGTGGGAAAGTAAGCAGCTTTACCTGTCAAAAGGGAAGCCATGGGACTGTGGTAGCAGTTGGAGAGGATAGCTAGAGAGGGGAGGCCCAGCTAGCTGGGGGAAAGGGAACACATGGTAGATAGGGCACTGAAGCCAGCTCAGAGGCTAGAAAAGCCAGGGAAGGGACATGGCTGGTGACCAGCACATGTTGGCTTCTAGAGTGAATTTTGTCCGCTGCCTCCAGGCAACAAGGGGGCCATCCCAATACCCAGCAGGCTTTTGAGGTGGGGATTTTTGGGGCAAAAATTTTGGGGATCCAGCACATAGCCAATCAGAGGGAGAGAGATGTAGGGCCAAGGGAGATAAGGTGGGTGGACCATGAAAAATAAAGACACAAACTGCCTCTGAAACAACTTCATGGACAGGGGAAGTGGGAACTAAGCAGACAAGGTTCCACAGCAACCTGCCCTGGGAGAGAGAGGAACGGGTCAGTGCATGGCATGTTGACAGGTGCCTAATGGGTCTGAAGAGTGGGAACACTGGAGTGGGAAATGACAAATCATTAGAAGCCTAACTGGCCTGAAGTATAAAATGGCAGGCAGAGGGAGAGGACCAGCTTTCAGAAGTCTTGAGAAGCCTCAACTAACTGGTAGAGCTGGTGGAGCTCAGTGATTAAACTCTTGCTTCATATATACAAGGACCTGGGTTCAGTACCTGTTACTTCCTTTTTTAAAAAGAGGCCTAACTTGTCTGAGTGATAAAGGGGGTATAGGCAGGCACTCTAGGTGCTGCAAGGAGCAGGAGTTGAAGGAAAAGCAGCCTGAAGACAGGGTATTGACTGAGATTATTTTTTAAGGTAATTTTTAAAGTTTATTTTATATTCCTTGTTCCCTTCTCTACACCCAGTATCTTAACTAGGGAAGGCAGACTTGAAAGGAGATTTGTGTGCACTGGCTGCCTGAGACCATTGCAAGTGGCCCGAGAGGGAAGCATGTTTTTGTTTTGTTTTGTTTTGTTTTGTAGTTGTTGCTTTTTTTCTACTTTTTCCTCTCTTTTGCCTAAATTTATTAATTTTCTTCCTTTTATTTTCCCCCTCCTCTGTCGCATTTATTTTGTTCCAATTTCTCCTGTTAGGTCCTCATTTTCTTTCTTCTTCTCTTCTCTCCTTTTGGATCTTTTATTTTATTCTTTTTTCCCTGTTTCATTCTCTTTTTTTATTCCATATTTTTTATTCTTAATCCTTTTATTTTTAATGATTTTTCACTCTTATTATTATTTGTTTTCTCTCTTCCTGATTCTTTAAGGTTCATTTTCCATCTCGTGTGTGTGGTTTTTTAAAAATTATTTTTCTCTTCTTTCTTTCTTTTTTTATGCTCTTAATATTTTTGCAGTGGAACATAGACAACTAGAAGGATATAGAATAAGTGAAACCAAGTGTCAAAGAGGAACTTGAAATAAAACAAAACAACAAAGCCATCCTTGAGTAGAAAGAGAAGCTAACTATCTGAATAAAGCCAACAAGATAAACAGATGCTCAGACACCAGCAAAAAATTACAAAGAATACTAAGAAACAGGAAGATATTGCCCAGTTTAATGAGAAAACTAAAAAAAGATGATGAGATGCAGAATGTGGAACAACTAATCAAGGATGCTCAAACAAATATCATGAATCAACTTAATGAAGTGAAGGAAGAGAAAAAGGGCATTAAGAAGGCACTTTGGAAACGGAAGAAATCATAGTCATACATGAAAAGATAATGAATCTGAAGGGGATGAATGGCACAATACAAGAAATAGAAAATATACTGTAATCACATAATGGCAGAATTGAACAGGCAGAGGAAAGAATTGGTGGCATTGCATATAATACATCTGAAATCACAGAGATGGTAGAACAGATAGATAAAAAGATAGAATAAAATTCAGCAAGGACTCAGGGAAATGAAAGACAACATGAAAGGCACAGACATATGCATTATAGGCCTCACAGAGGGAGAAGGGAAGGAAAGGGGGCAGAAAGGAATAATGGAACAAATAATGTCTGAAAATTTCCCAATTCTTTTGAGGGACTTGGATGTACATGTCCAAGAAGCACAGAACACTCCACAGTATAAATCCTAACAGGCCTACCCCAAGATATATACTTATCAAAATGTAAAATGTTCATGACAAACAGAGAATACTGAAAGCAACAAGAGATAAGCAATCAGTCATGTACAAGGGATGCTCAATATGATTAAGTACTGATTCTTCATCTGAAACCATGGAGGCAAGAAGGCAGTAGTATGACATAGTTAAGATGCAAAAAGAAAAAAAAAACCTGCCAGCCAAGAATTCTATATCCAGCTAAGCTGGCATTCAAAAATGAGGAAGAATTCAAAATATTCATAGATAAACAGAAATTGAGAAAGTTTGTCAACAAGGAAACTGCCCATCAAGAAATATTAAAGGGAGTTCTGCAGGTTGAAAAGAAAACGGGGAGAAGGTTGGAGGAGAGTGTAGAAAGGAAAATTACTAATACCTAAAAAGAAATAAAGAGAAATGAGACAAAATATAACATATACAAACTTAAAGAAAAAATGGTTAATGTAAGTACTGCTTTTACAGTAATAACATTTAATGTTAATATACTAAACTCCCAAATCCATAGACTCATATTGGCCAAATGGATAAGGAAACATAATGTATCTATACGCTGCTTACAAGAAACCCATCTTAGACCCAGGGTCGCAAGGAGGTTGCAAGTGAATGATTAAAAATTATTTTACATGTAAAGAATAACCAAAAATGTGGAAGTAGATATACTAATATCAGACAAAATAGGCTTTAAAATGTAAAATTTTCTAAGAAGCAATGAAGTACACTATATATTAATAAAAATGTTTATCAAGAATAAAGAACAATCATAAACATTTATGCACCTAAGAAGTGTGCTACAAGATTCATGAGACAAACACTGTAAAAAAACGAATGGTTAAATAGATGCCTCTACAATTGTAGTGAGGGATTTTAGTACATAATTATCATCATTAGACAGACCATTTCAACAGAGGATCAATCAAGAAACATAGACCTTGAATAATATATTAGAAGATTGAGATTTAATAGACATATACAGACTATTATATCCAAATACAGCAGGATTTATATTATTCACAAGTACACATGGATTATTCTCTGAGACACCATATGCTAGGCCAGAGAACAAGTATCAACAAATTCACAAGGATTGAAATTTTACAAAGTACACAGACCACAATGAAATGAAGCTGGAAATTAGTAAGGGCAGAGAACCAGAATAGGCAATAAGATATGGAGGTAAAGCAATACACTTATAGATAATCAGTAAGCCAAGGAGGAAATTCCAAATGAAATTGGTAACTACCTTGAAACAAATTCAAATGAGAATACAGCATATCAAACTTATGGTGTGTACTAAAAGCAGTGATGGGAGAGGAATTCATAGCCCAAAAAATCTTATATTTAAAAAGAAGAAAGATTGCTTCTTGGCCTTTCAGCGAAGATCAAGTGTAAAAAAGAAAGAAAGAGCTAAAATCAAATACCTAATGAACACCTGGAAGAACTAGAGAAAGAATAACTTATTTTCCATTTCATTGGACTCACCCAGGACAACTAACAAGGAGATGATGATGGACAATGACCATATCAAGGAGCAGAGAAAGTCTGCCACTGCAAGCAAAAGAGTCCCATCCATCTGCCCCATGGGATCTAAATCCCTTCTCAATCAGAGGCAGAGTTGGCATCACCATCCCGGAATCCTCAGGATTGGGTAATGAACAATGGACTAGAGTAGACACTGTTATTCTACTATAGACTTACTGTGATTCTAGCAATGCAAGAACATTTATCATTGATGTGGAGGCAGTGGCCACTGGAGGTTCTGAGGGGAGGGAGAAGGAAAAACAGGTGCAATTTGGGAGCTTTCTCATAACTTGGAAATTGCCCTGAAAGACATTGCAATGACAAATGCAGGCCATTATATATCTTCTAATTACTTTAAAAATGTGTGGGAAAGAGTGTAAACTACAATGAAACAATAATCCACACTTAGTGGCAATGCTCCAAAATGTGTTCATCAATTGTAACAAATGTACTACACTAATTAAGGATGTTGTTAATGTAGGAAAATGTGAGAAAGCTAGGGAGTGGGGCATATGGGGATGCCCTATATTTTTTATGTAAAATATATGTAATATAAGTTTCTTTAAAAAATAAAAACTATTAAAAAAAAAAGAATAGCAAACTAATCCCAAACAAGCAGAAAGAAGGAAAATAATAAAGATGAGAGAAGAACTAAGTGAAATTGGAATAAAAATCACTAGAAAAGATTAACAAAACCAAAAGCTAGTTCTTAGAGAAGACTAATGCAATTGGAAGATCTTAGCTAAAAGAAAAAAGATAAAAAGAGAGAAGATGAAAATACATAAAATATAAAACAAGATAGGGGATATCACCAGTGATCCCATAGAAAAAATGAGTATCTTAAGAGAATACTTTGAAACAGTGTATGTGAAAAAGATTGATAACTTAGATGATATGGACAAATATCTAGAAACACACATGCAGCCTACATTGATGAAAGAAGAAATTGATGAACACAATAGACCAATCACAAGTAATGAGATTGAATTAGTCATCAAGAATCTCCCAACTAAGAAAAGCCCAGGAACAAATGACTGCACATGTGAATTTTGCCAGTCATTCCAGAAAGAACTAACACCAATCCTGCTTAAACTTTTCCAAAAATAGAAGTGGAGGGAACATTACCTAACTCATCCTCTTATGCTAATATCACTCTAATACCAAAGTCACATAAAGATGCCACAAGAAAATAAAACTACAAACTGATCTCTTTAATGAATCTGGATGCTAAAATTCTCAACAAACTACTTGCTAGTCATATCCAATAACATATTACATGAATTAAACACCATTTTCAAGAGAGTTTCTTCTCTGGAATGCAAGGATGTTTCAACATAAGAAAATCAATCAATTTGCACACCAAATTAAGAGATCAAAAGAAAAATGATCACATCTATTGAAGCAGAAAAAGCATTTGAAAAAATCCAGCATCCTTTCTTGATTCAAAAAAAACTTCAAAACATATGATTAAAAGGAAAATTTCTCAACATTATATGAAAAACCCACAGGTAACTTCATACTCAACGGTGAAAGATTAAAATCTTCCTCTCTAAGATCTGGAACAAGACAAGGATATACACTTTCATTACTCCTATTTAACATTGTATTGGTAGTACTTGCTGGAGCACCTTGACAAGAAAAAGTAGTAACATTCTTCCAAATTTAAGGGAGAAGTCAAAATCTCACTATTTGCAGATAATATGATCGTATACATAAAAGCCCTGAACAATCTACAAGAAAGTTTCTTGAGCTGATAAACAAGTTCAATAAATTGGCAGGGTATAAAATCAACAAGCAAAAATCAGTAGCCTTTCTGTACACTAACAATGAGCAATCTGAGGAGGAATTCAAGAAAAAAATTTCACAATAGCAACTGAAAAATAGAATATCTAGGAATAAAGTTAACAAAAGATATAAAGGACTTGTACACAGAAAATCACTCAGCATTGTTAAAGGAAATCAAAAAATACCTAAATAAATGGAAGAATATTCCATGTTCATGGATTGGAAGACTAAACATCATTAAGATGCCTATCCTACACAATCAGATTTACAGATTTAACAGAATTCCAATAAAAATTACAAAAGCATTTTTTACTAAATTAGAAAAGCTAACTATGAAATTTATTTGGAATGGCAAGGGGCTCTGGATAGCCAAAAACTTAACGACAAAGAAAAATGAAATTGGAGGAATCACACTATCTGACTTTAAAGCATACTTCAAAGCTACAGTGGTCAAAACAGCCTGGAATTGGCACAAGGATAGACATATTGACAACTGGAACAAAAACAAGATTTCTGAAATAGATACTCACATGTATGTTCAATGATATATGATAAGGCCACCAAGCCCACTCACCTGGGATAAAATGGCCTGTTAAACAAATAGTGCTTAGAGAACTGGATATCCATATCCAAAAGAATGAGAGAAGAACACCATCTCACACTTTATACAAAAATTAACTAAAGATGGAACAAACATATGAATATAAAAGTCAGGATCAAAAAGCTCCTAGAAGATAATGTCAGAAATCATCTATGAAATATAGTAGTAGGATATAGTTTCATAAATTTTACACCCAAATTTCAAACAATGAAAGAAAAATAGCTAAATGGGACTTTTTCACAATTAAAAAAAAAACAAACAAGCTTTTGCACTACAAAGGAGTTTGTTAAGATACAAAAAAGCCAGCCTACAAAATGGTAGAAAATATTCAGTAGTAACTTATTTGATAAAGACCTAATATCCAGCACACATGAAGAAATCTTACATTTCAAAAATAATAAAAGGAAAGTCATTTTAAAAATGGGCAAGAGATTATAATAGACATTTTCCAAAGAAGAAATACAAATGGTTAAAAAGTACGTGAAAAGATGCTCAGCATCACTAGCTATTGAGGAAATGCATATCAAAACTACAATGAGATATCATCTTACCCTATTAGAATTCTAGCTATTAAAAAACAGAACTACAAGTGTTGGAGATGATGTAGAGGAGAAGGAACACTCATCCACTGCTGTTGGAATATAAAATGGTGCAGCCATTGTGGAGGACAGTTTGGAGGTTCCTCAGGAAGCTAAATATACAACTGCCATATGATTCAGCAATCTTATTACTGGGTACATACCCAGAAGAATTGAAAGCAGGGACATGAACAAATATATGCAGACAAATGTTCATAATGGTATTTTTAATGATTGCTAAAATTTGAAAGTTACCCAAGTGTCCATTAATAGATGAAGGGATAAGCAAATTGTTGTATATGCATATAACGGAATATTACTCGGCTGTAAGAAGTAATGCAGTCTTAACAAATGGGACAAAATGAATGATTTCTGAAGACCTTATGTTGAGTGAAGTAAGCTAATCACTGAAGCATAAATATTACATGACCGCATTGATATGACTTAAGGAAATTGAGCAGAATTACAGAGCTAGAATCTGGAAGATAGGTTAACAGGAGACAGAAAGGCAATATAGTTAATGGGCCAATGCTCAATATGGACAAAACCTATGATAAGGTGGAAGGGGGTCGTTGGGCTATGGATGGGGGTGATGTTGGTGCAGGGATGTGAGGGGAGGTGATGGTGCTGGAATGTGCAGGGGTGTAGAATGGGGGCATTGAGTTGTACTATCCATGGAAATGGAAAGAGGGCCGGAAAAAAAAACACCTGAACTTTGGTGATTTGTATATCTGTGGTTAAAAATACAGTGGTGGGAATGTTCTATTGGCAAATAGTGCAGGGGATGGTTACTGGTGAATGACGTTGGGGCTAGGGGATATGTGGGGTAAGGCACACCAGGGGCAGGCTTCTATGGAATATGAAAATGTTCATATTGTCATAGTGTGTTATCTCAGTTGGTGGAGACATATACAATAAACAAGACAATATTAAACTCCCGTTCGGGAGATCCTGGTATGTCCTCAATTAGAGGAGCAAGAATCTCTCAAAATCATAGGCAGTACATAACAAAAGCAAACAAACCAATATATCAAGCCCTCAATGTAACTATGAACCTTATTCTTTAAAATTTGAAACTTAGTGGATACCATAGCTTCCAAGGTGTAGAGGAGGGAAGAATAGAACAGATGGAAGGTAGGGCACTTTTAGGGCATTGGAATTGTTTTGTATTTTGTTGGCAATGGATTATGCAGGCCATTATAAATTTTGTCAAAAAATGTAAAAGTTTATGGTGCAAAACATAATCCATAATTTAAACCATTGACCATGGTTAGTAGCAATGCTTCAATATTTGTTCATCAATTGTAGCAAATGTACCATACTCATATAAGATGTTATCAATAGGGGAAAATGTGAGAAAGGGTGGGGGTGGGGTATAGGGGAATTCCCTATATATTCTATTGGACATTTCTGTAACTGAAAGCTTCTTTGAAAATAAAGCAAAAAAAAAGTTAGACACTGGGAGAACATACAGAAGAAATTCTCACTGTACATAAATGATAACATATTTTATGGTGATGAAAGACATACAAAATGTTTTAAATATTTTTAAATATTTTTTTACTTTTTTTTCATTTGTGTTATTTTATTTTATTTTTTATTATTTTTATTCATTTTGGGGGCTTTATTTTTGGAGATGTTTTGGATTGCTGAAGGGACACAACCATAGCAGGGTAGGATCATTTGTGTCGGGTGTCATTGATGGGGGGATGCATGGGGAGGGGTGCACCTGGAACATGACTTTATAGAATATTAAGTTCAATTGGTCATGGGGTGTTGTCTCGGTGAGTTGAGATCTACACAATAAATGAAAGAATATTGAATTCCCATCCTGGGAAGGCCTGCTATATTCTCTAATAGAGCAGCAGGAATCTACTAATTAAATGGCATTGCCTACTGAAGGAAAATATAACACTACGCCAGGCCCCTGACATTGATGGTTGTACTTATGAAACTTGTTCTTGTGTATTAAAACTTATCTTAGTATTATATATTTCCCAAGAGTTACTTCCTAAAAGTCTCCTTTTGTTGCTCAAACATGGCCCCTTTCTAAGTCAAACTCAACATATAAATTATCTTCTACCGACATGGGACATCAGTCCTGGGGATGAGATTCCCTGGCACTGAGGGATTATTACCAAGCACAGATTAGAGTTATATTTGGAAAAATACCTTGACCAAAAGGGGGAATATTAAATACAAATGAGTTTTTGTGGCCAAGAGATAATCGAATGGGGAGTTCATATCAGAGGTTTTGCTTATGCATGACTTAGGAGGATCTCATTGACTGCCACAGGAAACAGTCGTTCAAACAAGTGGGCTCCTGTGGGCCTTCAAGACACCTAGACACTATAAGCAGGACAGATCATCTCAGGAATTAAGTGGCCCATCAGTGGACCTTACTTGGTATATATGTTCCCCAATGTAACAGAGTTTGACACATTTATAATTTTCCTACACAAAGGCTCTTGTGCTCCTTTTATTTGAAACTGTAATTAACATTACAATCATTAAATATATGTACAAGAGACTTAAATCTTTGGTCAGTTCATATGCTGGTTGAACACTGCATCTCCCCAGAGATGCAAAACCCACTGTAAATTTCATCAGACTCGCCCAGGATAACTATCAAAAGAATGCTAATGTACAATACTCATCCCAACAAACAGAAAGTATCTACAACTGCAAAAAAAAACATTTCAATCATTCTGCCCCATGGGATGTAACCCCCTCTCAATCAGAAACAGAGTGGGCATCACCATTCCAAAATCCTCAGTATTGAGGAATGAACAAACATAAGTCAGGAATGCAACTATGGACTGAATTAGATATTATTCTTCCAGCAATGGATTAATTTTTCGCATTGATATAAAGGCAGTGGGCACCAGAGTCTCTGAGGGGAGGGAGATTGAAGAATAGGTGTAACATGGGGCATTTTTAGGACATTAGATTTGTTCTGAATTAGATTTCAATGATGAATAAAGAATCTATAAAAATGTGCATTTGAAAGTGTAAATTTTAACATAAACTATTGAGTATGGTTAGTAGCACTGCTTCAATATGTGTTCATCAATTGTAACAAATGTACCACACTAATCAAAGATGCTGTTAATGAGGAAAAGTGTAGGAGGGGAACAGGGTGGGGTATATGTTAAAAAATCTATATTTTTGTTGTATAATTTACATAATCTAAAATAATTTTATAAGTAAAAGAATTAAAAAAGGAAAAAGGAACAATGTGATTAATATGCAAATAATAAACAGCAAGTAGTAAGCATATCTGTGTCTATATTGGAACATTTGTGAGGAATAGTTTAAGCAAAAATAAGCAGGTAAAATATAATATGGTAAGATCTCAGTTATGTTAAAATATGTTTTTTACACTTATATGTCACAACTCCATAGTCAAATGACATATAAAAGAAATAGAGAAAAACATTCAATAATTTCTCCCTGGAAAGGAAAATTTGTTTAAGGGACAAAAAGAAAAAACTTATATTTCTACATTTTCTGGTAGGTTGGGTATCTTTTTTTTTTGGATGGTGGAAGGAATCCTTCTTCTGATTTAAAAAACAAACAAACATTTTAATAAGTATTAAAACCATCACATATCTGTTCAGATTTTTCCAGATATAACTTCATGAATTTAATTTGTTCCATTTCTTGAAAAATGTAAAGTTTCCCAAAAAATAATTGAGGGAAGAGAAGAGCAATTGTTCCACAATAATTCAAGGTGTTGGTGTTGGGGTAATGTATGGGAATTTGCATGTTATGAATGGTTGTTTGTTAAGATCATAACTTCTCCAACAAAAAGATATAAAAGGAAAAGAAATGAAAAATAATTTTAAAAGAACACAATGAGATGCCACTTCAAATCCACTATGATGGCTATAAAAACAATAGACAAAGTATTATTGATGAGATAAGACTTATAGCTGGAAACCTAATGGGTATATTATTTATGACCTAATTATTATCCCTTCAAACCCTCAGTGTACAGGATGATATCATTTTCAAGGAAATGAACTCCACTTCAGTACTCTTGGCCAATACACTTAATTATAATTTAATTAGGCAATTTGTAGCCTCACACATAATTCAAGATGCATAAAATTGTCCTCTCAGCCTCTGCTTTCCAGTGGAGAGAAAACTGTTACTTGGCAAAGTTGCAAAAGACTTCAATAGGCAGCCAGAACAATAGAAGGAACAGTCATCCCTTTGGATAAATAACTCATCTGTCCAAGGTGTTATTCCTTTTTGGGAAAGAGACCTTTATCAGCCTCATTGTCTTTGAGTTCCACAGCAATTTACTGAATGCACCTCTGAAATGAGAGAGGTTGTGTTTTTCTTAGGTAAGCATATTTCCCCAAACCTATAGGCATCTCACTTTAAGCTTCTCTTTGCTACTACCCTGTTCAAACCAGGTCTATTGAAACGTCTAAGTAGATACATTTATTTCACCTGCTTAATTCCATTTTCTTTAAGAAAAATAAAATGATGCTTATTTTGCTTTGTGTTTTTTAGATCCATGGCAGTCACAGGTCCTATTGAACGGTAATTTATTTCAAGTCAAGATATTTCTGAACAATTAAATCAGAATAAATGAAATTTGTGATGCGTCTAGCATTCTACTGAGTATTCAAAGTAAGCTAATCTATTATCTGATTAACTTGAAGTTTCTTTTAAAATGTCAATGATCCAGTTATGATCTTGATTATGCAGAAGCTATATTTAATTGTCATAGGCACTATTTTTCTCTCAGAAACACTTTTCAGAATGAATCTTTGTCAGCCCCCTCCACATCTAAGTCCAGTTACTTCTCCTGTAATAGACTAAAGTAGAAAAAGAAATTGTAGCTGAAATTCTTAATATTGTTTCTACAAATGAATCAATAAAACAGTTTGTGAGAAACTAAAGCTGAACCAAAATATCATTAAAAATAATTAATTTCTCTATTTTAACAAATATTCCTACTACATTTCACTTATTGGAACAAAGACAGAAGAATCACTCATTTGTGTACTGCTGAGGTAATCTTTTTTTTTTTTCATTTTATGCATAAATTATAGACTACTCTATGACAAATTATTCTACCATGTTCCTAATGGCTTACTAAAAACTACTTTGCCGGAATAAAGAATCATACTTTGTAACACAGGATTTGTTCTGGAGTATGGAGGGGCTACTCTGACGATCTTGATTATGTTCCTCAAAATAACAAAGACAAATTGGTAGAATGAACAGAAAGAGGAAGATTATAAGAAGATAATTGAATGAGGAAATTACCATTTTCTTACATGTCCATAGCCAAGAATCAGCATGCCTGAGAAATTTACCAACATCACCCTCATAACAGAGTTCTTGCTCATGGGATTCCCTGATGACTGGTTGCTGCAGAAACTCTAAGCCACACTCTTCTTCCTCATTTACCTGGCAGCACTCATGGGGAATCTCCTCCTTATCACCCTCACTACCATTAACCAGCATCTCCAAGTTCCCATGTATTTCTTCCTGAAGAATTTGTCCTTCATTTATATTTGCTATATCTCTGTCACTGTTCCCAAATCCATCACGAGCTTGCTGACAAATAGACATTCCATCTCCTTCCAAGGATGTGCTTCACAGATTTTTCTTTTTCTTTTTCTTTTTCTTGCTGGCACAGAATATACCCTTCTTATAGTGATGTCCTATGATCGCTAAGCTGCCATCTGCCATCCTCTGCACTATGAGGCCATGATGAATAGACGTTCTTGTGTGCAGATGGTGACAGTGTCATGGTTCAGTGACTGTATCAGTGGTTACATTCATGTAGCAGGTACATTCTCTGTCAGTTTCTGTGGGTCCAACATAGTGCATCAGTTTTTCTGTGATATTCCATCATTGCTTATACTTACCTGTTATGGAGAAAATAATTTAGCATATGCATTTATTATTGCTAGCTCTTGTTTGGCCTTTGTATGTTTCATTTTAATGATTGTTTCTTATGTTCACATTTTCTCTACTGTTCTAAGTATTCCATCCACTCAAGGCAGGTTTAAAACATTCTCCACCTGTATGCCCCACCTCACTGTAGTGGCTTTGTTCCTCTTCTCTGGATTCATTGCATACTTAGGTTCGATTTCAAAATCCCCATCATCACTGAACCTCTTTATGTCTGTTTTATACTCTCTATTACCTCCCACCCTGAATCCTGTCATTTACAGCCTGAGAAACAGGGACATGAAGATTGCCTTTGTCAAAATGTTTGGTCAAATAATGGCCTCAAAAATTAAATGTCTAAAATATTCATGACACCAATAACTTCTATCGCATTTCTAATTATTTGTATATACTCATTTATTTTAAAATTATCTCCCTATGACTACATTGTTCCTGCTACATAGGATTCTGCATTTTATAATGTTAAATGCATCTGAAATTTTATGAGTCTTGGCAACTTCCAATCCAGCAGTAATTTTCAAAGGGTTATGTTCACATCAACAGACCATAGGTGTGGTATTATTATTCAATTCCCATTCATCTTCACCAACACCAATCTCTTTGTTAATTGGAACAATTATAATAGTTTAAAAATTAACATATTTTATTTCAATTACTGAGAACCCTTTTTCCCATTTTATTCTTGCTGTAATGAAAATGAAAATGAATATTCTAAACCTGAGATCTTTTTCTCTTTCACTTTTTATATTGTTGAGTATTTTTATAAGCTATGAGAGCTGAATTTTATAAAAACATTTGTTCCTCTAATGTGGCCTTGGAAATATTGCATTCAGAATAATGTTTGAGATAATTTATGAGTATAATATATTTTTAGCAGAAGTTCCCCATCATCTAATTACATAATGACAGTTTTAAGAGTCAAATAGCATAGTCATCACTGCATGGTAACTAAGAGTATATAATGATCACATTTCCAGAAAATTTCCAGAAACCGCAATATTATGAAAAATCCACATTGCTTTCATCCTCAGATTTCATATTTCCATATTTTAGCCTTTATATAAATAAAATAAATAAATTAAAATAAATTAATAAATTAAATCTACTTCCATCTTGTTCTAAATTTAAATGTGATTCTTTAAAATTTAAACATCCTACTTTCAATTTACCCTTCCAACCTTGAATTTTACTTTTTCTCAATTTAAATTTATTTCTAACTTTCTTATAATTTTTTATTTATTTTCATGGAAATCAAGTTTCCTTTAAGTATATTAGTTTTGTGTCTTGCTTCAGCTCCCACACCACTAACCAGATCAATAATTTTCCTTGGGTTGTTATTACTTCCTGTCTTACTGTTCTGTTTTCTCCTCTAAGTTCCCAGACATGTTTCCAGGAATAACTTCCTCAAGTAAATTAACTGTGCAAAGGCCCTTTGTAATGTTGAACTTTAGGGAAAGATAAACTGAAACATTGTCAGTAAAATTTCTTAGGAATTTTCTCACATTGTAATGCTATTTTAATTATGTACAATAAATTTACATATATAACATATTGTTTGAAATAGGGTTATACTATTATAGTGATTATAAATATATAAATAATAAAATCTTCTCAATTATATAAACCCTAATATTTCAACATATTTAATTTCTATGAAAATCTCTATTTTAATCCATATAAACATTTTTAATCACTTGATAACAACTGCAAATTGACTTCCTGTAGCCTCCCACTACTTTACACTGGCTGTGGTGAGGAATTACATCTCATCTCCACAATTTCATAAGGAACAACATTGTTAAAATTTGAAGTTATTTGATGACTAAAAATTGGTATCAGTTGTTTTATGTTTGCAATTTTTCATTGCTCATGAATTTGGAGATATTCCACCTTTTCACTTGTCACTTGAAATATTCTGGGAATGTTGTATCTATGCCCTTCTCATGGAAATCTCTCAACTATATAGAAAAGCTCTATCAACTGGTGATTTAAGAAAAAAAAATTTAACTGGCAAGTAATTTTGGCAAGTGCTTCTATGATTGCTTCATACTATCTCTTGTAAAAAGTGGAATATAGAGCCTGTGAAAAAACATAATGATAATTTGAAGTGTCAATGACATCAAATTGAATTCTGGTTATGAAACAAAATTCCAATATTAAGGAGGAAAGAAACAAAAATCAGATTGTTATAAAGTAATGTCTAAGAAATGGCTGGATAATTTCAATACTCCATCTCTATGAAAACAATGGTGAAGCTAGCAGAAAAATACTTTAAATGATGATTCCCAAATATTGTATTGCATGATACACTATGACCCTTAATTTGAGACAATGGATTCTGCTGAATTTTGTCCCCTCCCATCATCTCAAAATTAAAGTTCAGTATCTTTGCTCATCAACAAATTACAAATTGAAACCCAAATTATCATATCAATATACAGTATTCTCATGGTAATTTTATGAATAATAGATGTAAAAGGAAATAATGGAAATTTCATTCAATAATAAAATTAATTAATTGTGGTATATTCATGAAAGTGAAACATATAGAGCAAAGAAAATGAGAAAAAATACGTCTACAGATTAACCATATAAATGGGTCGCTTATATACTAATGGAATGAAGAAAAGCCAAACAGAAAAAGTATTAAAGGATATACTTTCATTTTTTATTACCCACAAAAAGGTAAAACTTTCCTGGGCTAAAAATGTCGGCTTTGGTGATAGATCACAACCATCCATTCTTGTATTCCTCAAGTCTATTTGATTTCTTCCTTCAGTTTTGACTCACTGCTTTCTCATAATTTCATCCTTTTATCTTAACATTTAATTGTATCCTTCCTATTATTAACCAGTGAGGATCTGATTTCCCTCTGAGTAGTAAACATCAAAACTCTTATGAGACACATCATTTTTTTTTTCCTTTTAGCCTTTTTGTTAGTGTGTTTTTCCTCCACCCAACCTGTTACTGCATACAAAGGGTAACAATCAACTGATTTAAAGTACCTGAAACCATGCAAATTAAAATTCCCTAAAGTACACAATCAGTTTCAAGTCTTCTGAACTGATTTTTATTTCACAGGGACCATAGTACTGCTGGGATGCCAGTTGTGTCTTTCATGCTGGTGGGCACTTGGTGTCACTGAAAGGCCAGGAGAGAAAGCTAGACCTTGCATTAAGGAGCAGAGGAGCACAAGGAAAAACACTCAATTTGCAATTGATGCATCACTGTATCCAGAGCTCTGTCCTCATCTTTGCATGAGGAATAATATTTTCATATAATAACCTCCTTTTGTATAAATAAGTAAATGAACAAACATTGTATAAATGGTCTTTGTGCCTTTAGATATATCATGATCAAAATGACTTATCTTTTAAGATACTGAGAAGTGGTACACATTTATAAAAGATGGATATTCTTAAATTTGCCTGTGCACTACAGGTTAATGTCATAGTATTATTTCCTTCTAAAAGTGTGTGTTTTCATATTGGATGCAAAGAAAAATGGAAATTTAAAAGTAAATATGTTGCTTTTGATAAGAAAATCAATTTGTTAGAATAATTAGTAGGATTGAGTAGACATTTTTCTAAAGAAGATATGCAAATAACCTTTAAACACATGAAAAGATGCTCTACATCATTACCCATTTGGGAAATGCAAATCTAAACCAAAATGAGATGCCACTTCATACCCTCAAGGATGTATATTATTTAAAAAATCATGGAACATAAGTGTTGGAGAAGATTAAAAGACATTGGAAATCTAGTACATTGTTGGTGGGAATGTAAAATGATGCAGCCACTGTGGAAAGCAATATGGTGAGTCCTCAAAAAACTAAATATAAAACTACCATTTGACCTAACAATCACACTTTTAGGTATATACACAAAGAGAGTGAAAACAAAGTTTGAGATATACAGACCGACGTTTATAGCAGGATTATTCAAATACTGAAAAACTGGAAAAAACACTAATGTCCATCAACAAATGCCAGGGTAAACAAAATGTTGTAGGCGCACACGGGAATATTGCAGTATAAAAGAAAATGAATTATGAGACATGTTGCAACTTGGAAGAACATTGAAACATTATGCTCCATGAAACAAGCAAGATACACAAGTGTAAAAATTCTATGATAGTACTAATAAAAGGACGAGAAATAAAAAATTCACAGAGATAAAGAAGATTGGAGTCTACTAGGTGAAGTGGGGAAGGAGAAAAGGGGAGTGTTTGTTTTTAAAAATAAAATTACAAGAATAGTCTCTTCAACTAATGGTGATGGAACAACTAGATATCCACATTCAAATCAATGAAGTTGGATTTCTAGCTCACACCAGTGGAAAGCATAGGGTAATATGACTTTGAATTAAAAAATGAAACCTTATGTGTGTTATTTAGAGTTTATCCTTATGTGGGTACTGAAAATACTTCTGTGCCTATTATGGCTTTCTCAGTGTAGTTCTCTATATCCCCAGTGATGTAGAATATATAAAGTCATGATAAGAAACACATAGGCTTCTTTTGGTGAATGAAACCAGCACCTAGAAAATAATTTTTGCATTATGTCCTGGGTTAGCTGTGGCACAAACTCAGACATCACTCATATATTCACAATAAAAATGAATTAATTAAAAAAATTAGTAGTATTAACAAAAAGAAAAATTCAAAATTGTATAAAAAAATATTTGGAGATAATATGCTATCTAATGGTAAAACTAATATTTAAAATATGTATAAATATTATAGTTCTTTGAAAATTATAAGTAACTTTATAAAAGTCTTATTAAAATTATATTGATATGCCCTTAATGATTCTAAGCAGTATATGGATTTTGAAGAGAATGAATCAAATGAATATTTATAAAAAGAATCATGTGTACTAGTAATATTAGAATTCACAATTCAATTGCCATAGATTTGAAAATCACTAAAAGACAATTACTTGATAAATACTGCAGAGCAAGTTAATTAACGTGTCCTAGAAATATAAATCTTAATGTTCCTAAAATCAAAACAGAAAAATTCCAGTATTTTATTTTTATTATAAAAATATATACAACATAAAAATTGTCATTTAAACATTTTTAATATAGAAGTTGAGAAATTACAAAACAGTCATACACATGTGTAAAATTCCTAGACAACTCTTCACGAACACACCACACTGTTGTAGAATATTTTTTACAGATTACGAAATACTATCATCAGACTATTACCACTAACTATGATCCATAGCAAACATTTGGCATATTTTTCCACACCCCTATTATTAACACAGTACAACTTCCACATTGATGCAAGACTATTACAATATTTCTGTTAACTACAGTCCACTGGTTACATTAATTGTATTTTACCCATGACTCTCCACATTCCTACCAGGCTACAATAGTGATGTACATCCTTTCTACTTTAAAGAAGGAAATTCCTTCACTTTTACTATAAATCTCTATTTTCACCCACGTCTGAGTTCACTGTGTTATTCAGTCCATAGATTATTCTCTAGCTTTCTTTCAACTGACAGTTACATCCCGAGACTACACTTTTCAGCAAAAATCCCATAGAGTATAGGTTATTAGGAGATAAGAGGAGGGCTGTGAAGGAGTACTGATGCTTAATCTATGTAGAAGTTTTAATTAACTTGACGATACATGTGTGGAACAATTTTATTTTACTAATTTGCAAAAATTACATTTGTAATGTGTAATCATCATCATCCATTTCCAAAACAATTTCATCCACCAAAACAGAAACTGTATACCAATTAAGAAATATATGATCCACCTTTCCTTCACCCCCTAGCACATGAAACCTTTAATCAATTGTCTTTTTCTATGAATTGGCTTATTTTGTATATTACATTTAAGTGGAATCATACAATATTTCTCCTTTTGTATGTGGCTTATCTCACTTAGAATAATGTTTATTTTTATTTTTTATTTTTTAAAAGATGCTTATATTACATAAATATTACACAAAAAATACATGGATTCCCATACACCCGGCCTCCCACACCTCTCACAACCTCCCACATAAACATCCTTCATTAGTGTGGCACATTAATTGCAATTGATGAACACATCCTGGGACTTTGCCATTAAGCACGGACTATAGTTCACATTGTAGTCCACACAGTTCTGCATATTATTTGATGATATAAAATGGCCTATAGCTGTCATTGCAATGTCACTCAGGACAATTCCCAAGTCCCGAAAAGCCCACGTATTACAAATGCTTTTCCCTTTCCCTGGCCCCAGAGCTTCCAATGCCCACTGGCTGCAAATCAATGTTGTAATTTCTTCCATTGCTTGAATCATAATATATCTATAGTAGAATACCAGTAAGTACACTCTAGACCATAGTTCTTCCCCCAATCCTGAGGAATCTGGGATGGTGATGCCCACTCCACCTCCAATTGAGAAGGGGTTTATATCCCATGGATAAGATGGATGGGACTATCCTGCCTGCAGTTACAGACTCTCTCCATTCCCTGGGACAGCCGTTGTCCATCATCATCTCCCTCTCAGCTGTCCTGGGTGAATCCAACGAGCTATAGAGTAGAATTTGCAGCTCCACCGAAATTCCAGGTCCAGATGGCACATGGACAGCCCAAAGACTCAAGTCACTGGACGTGCATTTACAAATTCCAGCACCAAGTATAGGTTTGAATAGAAGGGACAGATATGCCATATGCAGGGAAGACATAGTTGAGTCTCATTCTGTCACTCTCAGGAGCACAAACTCCAAAGTAGGGTCCACAGGCAAGGTACCAAACTCCAGGGCTATCTGCCCTGACCATAGGACCTGGGTGTCTCCAGATCCCTCAGGATCCCTACTATTTGGGTTGATATACACTTTGGAAGTCTATAAGGTCATACTGAGATGTGCATAAGCATTACCTCTGGGATGAACTCGAAACTCATTTTAAAGTCTCTTAGCCATATGAACTCATTTGTCTTTACCTTTTCCCCCTTTTATTTGAGGTCTTTTTCCAGTTGCATTGCCAGTTGGCACTTGGTAGCAATCCCTCAGTGCCAGGGAGGCTTATCTCCAGGAGTCATATCCCAGACTGGGAGGAAGAAAATGTATTCATATGCTGAGTTTCGCTTAGAGAGAGGCCACATTTGAGCAACAAGGAGGCTCTCAGGTGGCAATCCATAGACAGTAGATAACAATAGGCTAAGTTTCAATTTCAAGAGCAAAGACTCATAAGCTTAGTCATCAATATCGAGGGCCCGTCAATGGATCATCCTCCTTAGCCAATCACTGCCCCTACACTTGGGGAACTGTTGCTGCTCCCTTGGGATATGGCAGAGCTCTCCAGGATGGCAACTCAGTATTCTTTCATTTATTGAGTGATTCTCCACCCACTGTGACAATGCCCCATGAACATATGAACATTTTTATATACCTTATATGTATGCTCAGGTGAACTTCCTCCCATGCATCCCCCATCCCTGACACTCCACACCAATTATCCTCCCCTACTCCAGTTGTAACCCTTTTGTGATCCAAAGCTTCTTCAAAAATGAAGCCATTAAAATAGCCAAATACATTTAATAGAAAAATGAAATAATAATGATAAGTTTAAATGTAAGATATAAAATACATAAAGATTTTAAAAAACAAAAATTAAATTAAATTAAAAGATTGGTATATTAAAAAATGAAAATGATATAAATTTTTTTTTTATATTTTGCCTTTCATCACTGCCACATCTGGTGCCCAGTCTGTACCGAGGCACCAACCTATCTCATTCCCTGGTGTCTCACTATTTTTCATTTTGTTTTCAAAGAAATTATAGGTCATAGCAAAGTCACACATAGAATACAGAAGACTCTCATAAACTCAGCATACACCCCCTTCCCCTCCCATATTAATACCTTTTTATGGGTGGATGGAAGCATTGTTATAACTGATATACAAAGATGGAAACATAGCTACTAAACATTTTCAATGGTTTACAATATGGTTTACCTTTTAGACAGTACACTTTTATAAATTTTGATGATATTTACCATGTCCTGTGTCCATCATTTTAAAGTAATGTAGAACATTTCCACTCATTATGTGGGTCTCCACACAATGATGCAACACATTATCACAGAATGAACACTCACAGAATCCTTAGAAGCCTGTTCCAGTTATGCCCTGTCCTGAATGCCCCACAACCAACACCCTAAACCAGTAACCCTTCCTTGCATATTGCCATAAGAGCATTCCCAACTCTGTAATTTCAACCTCATACCCAGAAATCCTGTGTTTACCTGGTCCCTCTCCCAAACCTCCCCCCAGTATCCTGGACCTTCTAACTCATACTTCCCAATCAACCCACCTGTCAACCATGTACCACCAAAGCCAATAATATCACTAACCTCCTGTTCTATCCCTTCAATATGCAACTACACTCTATCACCTTACCATAGATTACTATTTCATGTAAACCTATCATTCAGGCAATAACTCTCTGAGACTGCTCAATTTCCTTAATTCATATCAGTGAGTTCATGTACTGTGCATCCTTCAATGCCTGGCTTACTTCACTCAACATAAGGCCTTAAAGATTCATCCATGTTATCCCATGTGTTAGCACTTTATTCCTTCTTACAGCTGAGTAATATTCCATTGTATTTATGTACCACATTTTGTTTATCCATTCATCTGTTGATGGCACCTCAGTTGATTCCAACTTTTAGCAATAGTGAACAATGCCGCTATGAACATTGCTGTGCATATATCTGTTCGTGTCTTTGCTTTCAATAATTCTGGGTATATATCTAGCAGTGGAATTTCTGGATCACATGTAAGTTCTATAGATAGTTTTTTAAGGAGCCTCCAAACTGTCCTCCACGTTGGTTTGACCATTCTGCACTCCAACCAGCAGTGAATGAGGGTTCCCATTCTTCCACATTCCCTCCAACACATATAATCTGCCATTTTTTTTTTAATAGCCATGATTCTAATGGGTGTAAGATAGTATCTCATCGTAGTTTTGATTTGCATTTCCCTAAAAGCCAGTGAATTTGAGCAACTTTTCATATGCTTTAAAGCCATTTATATTTCTTCCTAGAGAAGTGTCTTTTCAGGTCACTTGCCCATTTTTTAAATGGGTTGTTTGTCTTTTTTTTTTTTTTTTAGGTGTAGGATTTCTTTATATATGCAGGATAATAGGCTCCTATGAGATATATGGTTGCCAAATATTTACTCCCATTGGGTAGGCTGCCTTTTTACTTTCTTGATAATGTCTTTTGAGGTGCAAACATTTTTAATTTTGAGGAGATCCCATTTATCTACTTTTTCTTTTGCTGCTTGTGCTTTGGGTGTGAAGTTCATGAAACCATTTCCTATTTCAAGGTCCTGTA